>AP028437.1:4451801-4677808 GCA_036509395.1 Antheraea yamamai | reverse complement strand
GCTTTTCGCGACGGTGTGCGCGCGCATCGTAATAACTTCAGGGTGTCGGTTATTCGTGACGGTGTGCGCGTGCATCGTAATAACTTCAGGGTGTCGGTTTTCGTGACGGTGTGCGCGCGCATCGTAATAACTTCAGGATGTCGGTTTTCGTGACGGTGTGCGCGAGCATCGTAATAACTTCAGGGTGTCGGTTTTACGTGACGGTGTGCGCGCGCATCGTAATAACTTCAGGGTGTCGGTTATTCGCGACGGTGTGCGCGCGCATCGTAATAACTTCAGGGTGTCGGTTTTCTGTGACAGTGTGCGCGCGCATCGTAATAACTTCAGGGTATCGGCTTTTCGTGACGGTGTGCGCGCGCATCGTAATAACTTCAGGGTGTCGGTTTTCATGACGGTGTGCGCGGGCATCGTAATAACTTCAGGATGTCGGTTTTCGTGACGGTGTGCGCGCGCATCGTAATAACTTCAGGGTGTCGGTTTTACGTGACGGTGTGCGCGCGCATCGTAATAACTTCAGGGTGTCGGTTTTACGTGACGGTGCGTGCGCATCGTAAAAATTTACTCTCATCATTTTTCTCTAACGCGCCAAAAGAAGTATAACTTCAAAAAATGTTTATAAATGATGGCAATGTTTTAATCCAAGATTTTCCTTTATTGTAGATACCTACTTAGTAAAAATTTTCAAACCTCAGTAAAAATATTCACTGAAATCTATTCTAATGTTATAAAGCTGAAGAGTTGGTTTGCTTGAACGCGCTAATCTCAGGAATTACTGGTCCAATTTGAAAAAATATTTCAGTGTTAGATAGCTCACTTATCGAGGAATGCTATAAGCTATATACAGTAACCCTAATAGAAGCGGAGTACCAGTGAAGAATGTTTCGAAATAAAGGTTAAAATATTTTCACCTTCTACGTAAACGAAGTCGCAAGTTTATGTTAGCGTTAGCTCAAAGCAACTATTCCACGTAGACGAAGTCGCGGGCAGAAGCTATTCGAGAATATAATTCTAAAACGTTTTTAATGTATTCTGTCTAAGTAAAATTCTTAACTGGCATATTAACCGTGTGAGAATCAACTAGAATTTAAACTTGGTTTAGATATGACCGGGTGTGATTAAACGATTCGATTTATCGAACATTATAAACCAGTATCTGTATGAAATCGACAGATAATTCGTTTTCAATCATCCAATCACATTTGAAGGCGGGTTGAATACATAAAATTAAAACTACTGAGATTATATTATAGACTAGCTGTCCCCCGCGGCTCCGCACGCGTTTTTTTTTAAATGAATTAAAGAAATGTAAAATTGTAAGTAGGTGTTACATTACAGAAATGCTTTTTCAAAAACATTTGTAACTACGACACGCATGCCATCTACTGTATTATGTAACGTGTACATTAGATATGTGAATACGAATAGTATATCGAATGGGAAGGGATTTATCATCAGCAACATACCTGGAACTTTAACCACTATATACCACCCTCGGTGCTCACTAACACTATATAAGAAAGTAATGAAAATTTTAAACTATACATTATCGAACAATTTGTGTTAAATTGTTTATTATATAGATATAACATGCCCATATTGTCAATAGAATTGTGTTATTCTTATACGTTGCTATAATCACTGAGTTATGTAGGTGCAAACGCGGTAAATAAAACAAAATGGCCGCCAAATTGACCAAAATGATAATATAATTCAAATTACATACATTTATTCTTGGAGTCCAGTACAGCGCACGTCTCACGCGCTTGTTTACATTAAACAAATTATTGAAGTGAAACTTCTTTATAGGGAGGAATTTTAGAACATGTAAAAACGTATGTAACGTTTTTCGGTTACGCGCCATCTTAATTTCTGTACATTTTTCCGTTACGCGCCATGTTTATTTCTTAAGGTGCGCTCACAATGATCAGATTCCGTTTTTTTTTTATTTTTCTTTTTTTTTAAGATCTTCATATTTTACATGCACAAAGATGAAGATCTTGAAAAATAACATAAAATTTTAGGAACGGATAAAATTAGATTTAGTTCATTTTGAAATGTAACGACTGATATATTAAAATATTACAAAATAATACCGAAAACTAATGTTTACCACCTCCATAGTGTATTCATCTTAATCTCTTAAAAATTATTCAGAATACTGTCTCATTACTACCGCGTGAGAACTGAACGTTTTATGTATCCATGTTTATAATAATAAAAGCCTTTTGCTTAAACTTTATCTAATTTAGCTTTATTTAACCAATTTCTGTAAAGTTGTAAAAATAGTAGATCATTTTTCGAAAAATGATGTCATAAAGAAGTTTCACTTCTTACGTGTGTACACTGATACATGCATGTATTTTTTTTTGATCAATTTCACACGAAAGAATGCGTACGTAACAGTTCATCACTACATAGTGTAAAACAAAGTCCTCTGATCTGTCTGTTTATCTGTTCGCGATAAAGTCAAAAACTACAGAATGGATTTTCATGCTGTTTTCACCAGTAGGTAGAACGGTTCACGGGGAAGGTTTAGGTATAATTTGTGAAGGTTTTCTTTTTATTATCAGGGCGGGACAACGTCTGCCGAATCCACTACCTTAAAATAAAATAGCTCATTAGTTAGTTGTCTGTCAGTGAAAGTCCCGTGAAAATTAATTCAAGCATTTCGGATATTCCACTGCGGCTGAAAAAAACCTAAATTACTTTTTATGAGGTCTGCAATCTACCAGTGAATATCCCGTGAAAATTGGTACAACCATTTTGGAAATAGCAATGCGGACAGTCGCGGACAAATAAAATAGAATATGTCAGCCGCTATAATTTCGGCTATCTGGCAGTAAAAAGTAAAATTCCCGTTAAAATAGGTCCAGCCGTTTTGGAGATTACCCGGAACAAACAAACAAACAGACAAAATATAATATTCTAAAAATATAGGCAAAGTATAAAAAAAAATATTTTTGGTCATTTGTAGCCATATCCATTCATCAAAAAGTTGTTATTTTAATTGTACATACACAAACTTTACTTTTATAATACGTAATAGAGAACAAATAAAAAATTGGAAATAAAAGTAGTATAAACTTTTTGAATAGGAAAACAAAATAAACTATGGAAATGTTTGCGATAGAAACTTACCACGTTACCATGGCAACGTATATAATACTAACGCTAACGAAATCTCTCAAAAGGAAAAAAGTGCCCGATTTTGAAACATTTTTCATTGGTGCTCTGCTTCTATTAGTCTTAGCGTGATGATATATAGCCTAAAGCCTTCCTCGATAAATGTGCTATCTAAAACCGAAGGATTTTCTCAAATCGGACTGGTAGTTCCTGAGATCATAGCGTTCAACCAAACAAACAAACACTTCAGCTTTATATATTTAGTATAGATTTTATTGACATTTGTATGAACAGAGGGAAAAACATAATCACAACACTTCATGCCCCACTTCTCCACGGTGAGAAAACACACATCGCTACACGCGTAGTGCTTATAAAATTGTAGTTCTTTAATACTTCGACAACTTTATATTAAATATCATTATATCGTGATAACACATTTTTATGACACGAGAATGTCATCTTTACTCAGACTCGCCGAAATCTATTTTTTTATTTACAAATGCGGATATTGCAAGAGTCTGGTGAATAATATAATAACAATCATAAAAAGGGGTAAACTAGTCTGAAAACCTACAACGCTTTATCGCATCGATATCACTTACGCTATTAATAATAATGAAAAACTAAAATCGCATAACAGTAAATATTGATAAACGTTTGATGAATAAAATAGAATAAGAATAAATGAAAAAGTGAAAATGGATTCATTTATAAAAACTATAATTAACATATGGAAAAGAAAAGAAGATAGCAAATATAATTAAGGATATTGAAATATGATTTACAAAATGCTGGTTAGGTAAAAGAAAATACGTTATGGCATTAAGCTCGCTAGTGTACAAACCAAAAGTGCAATAAAAAATGTTGTTTAAAATGTGTTTAATTGCCCTTTTGAATTTGAAAGCTCGATGGTCAAATATGTCTAATAAGATGTGCTTGGATGCGAACTCATTGTATAATCGAGTTACTTACAATTGGATTGTAGTAAGAAGTATTATTCTTGTAAGTTTTAAGAATAAATGTTTTTAAATAAAAAAATGATTGTATATTAAACATGGCAATGAAACAATTGAAAGATAAAATAGGAAACAAATGCCCCTTTCTCATTAGGTAAATAATCATTCCGTGTATTTAAGTACTCAAATTTTCGATCGAAACTGACCGTTCTTTTTCAGACTTTAACTCCTATAGATATGTCCCCTTTTTTATGAAAGAGGTTTGTCGCGATTTTGGGAATTTTTGGTAGGTGAGTCACCAGTTAACTTTGGCTAACCACTGTACTAGTGTATTAGCTGGGAAAAGTCCGGCATTATGCATTCTCTAATGTCTAACGGTGGCTGGATTGTGGGTGTTAGGGCTGCCTCCTGTCAATATAGCGACACCTCTCGCTCGTACGTCACCGTCCCGCGGCAAACGAACAGGTGGGTCACCTGATGTTAAGTGATCACCACCGTACATAGATACTTGCAACACTAGGGGAGTCACAAGTGCGTTGCCAGCCTGAATTTGGGGGGAGAGGAGCGGGGGAGAGAGAGGAGAAGGGTGGTGAAGGGAGGTGAGCCTCCTGCGTTCTCACTAACCGAAAGAAACGCTACAATGCAAGCACTATTACTTCTCGTCGGTTTTCTGTAGGTCGGGTAGTAGTACTTCGGGCGAGCTGGTCCAATCATGCTGACACCAGTAATAGCTTCAGCGTGACTCTACCACCTCTTCAAAACGTGATTCTATATATTTATAATATTAAAAATATCTATATAAATCCATATGGAATCTATTTCTATCTATATTCTATGCGAAATTATCAATAACATCTATGTAAAACGTTATCATCTTACTCATAGTGTTCATCGCCATCAGTGGCATTTCCTCACATAGCAAAGAATCATTCAAACATGACATAACTTAAAGCGTTTAATATTTTCCAAAGTTAATATAGAAAGGTATATTACAATTGGGAAATACATACCGAGTATAATATCAGTTGGCCTCATAAAAGCCCGAAGAGACACAAAATTACACAGCCATATAATTACGTTCGATTCAAAACGTAATTGATTATGAAATCGCATGAAAACATCCCAAACATTGTTGCTATAGATTGTATTATTCCAGTAATTTCGGTAGGGATGCACTGCGACCAGGAAATGTCGATAAATATACATTTTATTAACACATTTCTCATTATCGAAAATTATTAATAAATATCAATATAAAAGTGTACATATTTTTTCAGGAGTAATGTTTCTATGTACCAGAATATAGCATTAATGATAAACCCTTGACAACTTCATGACAGAGTAAATATTTATCTAAATACTACGGGTAACCATTTAGAATTAAATTTAAATCAGCGTCTATCGTAAAACCAATCTGGAACAATAAAATTTTTCTTTTCTTTTCTTTCCTTGCCAGCTTTTCGAAAGAAATGGAGTGCTTATTGAATTGATTGTAACGGGTTGACATTTGCAGGTAGGTACCTTTTATAGTGATAAATTGACTAAAGTGATAACAATCTTATAGACTATATCCTAGACTCGAATCACTAAAATGAACCCGAAATATGGCATTAAAAAAGTTCAATAAAGTCAAATTGAGAAGAATTTTTTAGCGCTCTCCGTTCCTTGTTTTCAAGGCGGAGGAAGAAATCAAGAGTTTGTTTGAGCTTTTGTTGATTTGATTAACAATTATATAGCTTATTTGATGAGAAATGTTATAGGCGTTGACGAGCATCACGCTAGGATCTTTAGGAACAGACGGCGAAGAGAATCCGCGATGGGGACCCTCTGAGCGACCCTCTCTGCCTACCGAGGACCGGCAGGAGGAGACGGCAGTTTGCCCGTGTCCTCCCGCCATCGTAGCCGGGCCTAGGGAGGATGGGTCGGGGTCCATCTTCCCATTGCACAGGTTGGACAGACGTAGAAGACGACTGGTGTATACCCGGTCGTCTCCTGACAAGGACGGGACCCGCTGGCGGCGTCTTTTGCTGTCTGGCCACCCGTTGGGGCGGAACGATGAAGTCTGTAGAGATCTCATGTCGCCCCAACCATAATAGTGGCAGACGTACGCCGTGGGATTTTAGTTCGTGCGAGTCGGGCATAACACACTCTCTCCCCCGAGAGGGTGGCGTACCCATAAGGGATTTCCCCAAATAAAAAAAAGGATCTTTAGGAATAGAGCATTTATTAATATTTATTACTTATAAATAAGAATGTAAATCAGAAAAATAGCGTGAAAGTAGTAATTAGTGCAAGCGGGCTCTGTAATGCGGCGCAAGGTATTGCGAGGCGAAACCAAATTGACCACCCGACGAAAACCGAGAATTACTAAGAAGGGGCGAACTGTGAATGCTTATGACTGCGGGGTACCGTAGCGTGTACATATAGCGTAAGGTTAATACGGAACTTCATTGATTGTAATTCAAACTTTTTAAATTCAACCGTGAAGATATAGTCAGTAAATGTTAAAAATAGATCAATAATATAAATGGATATTTAAGAAAAAACACTATCGAAATTTCACTAATTTGATATCGATCACCCCTAAATATAAGTACTGTAACAATGAATGAAGTTTGCGCGGGCGTCGCTCCGGGCGGCTCTGCGCAGGCGCACCTGTATCTCAGTGCACGCGAACTAAAGACGTGTTCAGAATATTCAGTACTTACTTATGTAAGTATACATAGAGTTAGTCAACGTGGTGGGTTGATGTCAAAACCGGAATCATACAGCTTGCTATAATATTTTAATGGATGGAATTTTGGATTCAAAAAGTCTCATTTTATTTTGCAATCAATTTCATCGATTATTAACGAGGAATTATTCTAAGACTATTTAGTAAGCAATTCTATACCTCTTTCTGTTCTATATAATAAGAATGTAAATCTATCGTGTCTGTACTTTTAAGATTTTTGTAAAAAAAAATGTTGCAGGTGTGTAACAATAAGTAACAGAATCCATTGTAATCAGTTTTAGTTCAAGTCTGGCTGTTTGTATGAACACGCATTACTACTAAATTACTGTGTTTATGATAAAATCTTTTCAAGTAAATAATATAGCATATCCTCGAGTAATACTTAAGTCTTTTTTTCATTATAATCAGTCCACTCTATTAAAAGATATTGTAATTTTAATGACGACGCGACTTAGGTACGAGATAAAAGTAGTAAATGGACCTAATACATTCAGATGACTTTATTAATTACTGTTGTTTAATTTACTACTATACAAATATAAACGGAGTTTATGAAGTACTGTGGTTTCTAAAAATCAAGAAATGTTTGATATTTTATTAAAAAAATACACCGTCAATTGAGAAATATTGTTTTATTTTATTTTTAAACTTACTTCAATAATCATTCACTTCCTTCAAAGATATGTAACAGAAATTCTAATAGAAAAATCCCTGGTAAAGTTACAAAGTGCCAAAAGTTTTGCAAAAAATATTTTCTTACACGTTGTATGGAGAATATGGAGGTAATGGAGAATATCAATAACATTGTTTTTAGTACTAGTAAAAGGAGCTTAACAGAATTTATTACTCTTTATCATTATTAAATTCTTATAATAATTTGAAGAAACGTGTAGTTTTTAGACAATATTTTACTATCTAAATTTACATTAATAAGTTTTTTTTTTGCAAAACGGTGGACAAAAGTCGGTTACAACAAGAATAAAAATTGTATTATTGAAACGCAAAACCAGTCCGTTAATATAATAAAAAGCAAAAATTGCTTTTCGTAAATGAGAAAATATCTAAAATCAGTTATAATTTACATGCAATAAACGTATGCACTCGGCTTAGGTCTCGCAGCACGTCGCCCGTGATTACCTGCGAATGGCCTCCGTTTAAACGAGCGTTGTTTTTTTTTTAATTTCGACGTTCCTGTTTCAAGAACCAGCGCCATTATTCCCGCGTCTTCCTCGTTTTGAATTTGGAACGGACAATGCCGATGGCTTTTCGCGGGCATTATTATATTTTTCTTTTTTACTCCCATTTCAAAAACCGAAGACCAAATTGGGCCAGTTAAGTCATGCGAGCGGTTTGTCACTTAAGTGAAGACCAGTAGTCGGAACTCTTTTGTCGACCCCTGTGGTTACCAAATACGGAGCAGGAGAACAATTCGTTACGTCGTACATGTCCGAATTCTTTTTTTATTCCTTTTTGTCGCCGGTAAATTAACGAAATTGTGAGGCAGCGAACGATAGCTAATTTCCGCGGCCACTTTGTTCACTTAAAGGTACCCACCGCAATTTGATAAGCGCTTATTTCGTCCAGTTGTACCGTAGGAGGTTGTAAATTAAATAGATTATACAGTACACGTAACAAGCGCAATAACTGGTTTTTATTGTTATACGATTGCGTTCTTGACGTTTTCCGGCTCCCGATATTGGATGTCGTTGCCACTTACAAGTATTTAAAAAGAAAAAAACATCAACAAAACCTCTTCTCTCTGGACGTTAACAACACGATATTTTCGAACAACATATTCAAATAAACAAAAGCGTTTGATTGAAGCGAGAGATAAGTATCAGAGTCGAACGATTTTTCATAAACAATAGCCATTTTAATATAGCAAAAAGACGTTCACCACGGGCTATTGATAATGCAAAAAACGCAATAATAAATTACCGGGTGGTGGGTAATAAACCGCGATTTGCTCCGGGCGACTCGGAGAGCTACCAGTCCCGGTGTAAAAGACATAAAAAGTAAAATATAATACGCTTAATATCAGAAGAGGTGTACTCTGTTAATGCATTCGGTGCCTTAAGGCTGATGCGTCAGTTTGGACATTGTTTTCTGGAATGCGATTAAACAAAAAAAAGTATAAAATATTTTTGTTTCGTCGAAATTGTGCGCGGAGCGTACGTTCTGAATCGAAATGACAAGGTGGATTATTTTTATGACGTTATTATATGCTCGAACGAAGTATTATGATAGCATTAATATATAAAAATGGATGTTGGTGTGTATATGCATATAAGACAAATTAACTCTTTCACCGTTTTGTCGATTATAATGAAATCTATACTAATATTAAAAAGCTGCAGAGTTTGTTTGCTTGAACGCGATAATCTCAGGGATTACTGATCCGATTTGAAAGATTATTTCAGTGTCAGATAGCTCATTTATCGATGAAGGTTATAGGCTATATATATCATCACGCTAAGACTAATAGGAGCGGAGCATAAATGAAGAATGTTTCAAAATCGTTTTTTTTTCTTTTTGAGAGCTTCTGCTACGTGTTAGTTAGCCCAAAGAAGCTATTCCACGCGGACGAAGTTGCAAGCAGAAGCTAGTTTAATAGCAAGATTAGAGCTAGTTAGATTAAGTAGTAGATACATTTCTAACTTTGCGTCATGTCTTGCTAGTAAGTATTGCGCTTGCGCGACTTATCTCAGACTAGCGACGCGTAGTATAGCGGTCTATGTACATCTAATATTCATATTTGTATTGAGACTGTGCAGACCATCATATGTTTAATGAATCAATAAACTATATACAAAAGTATTTGATTATTATTCAGAGTGACAATAGATGTGACAGAGAGACTAATGATAATAATTTAAATATATATATTATGAAATTTAAATAATTCACAGTATAAATAATTAGTATAAAAAAGTTTAAGTTCCATTGTTTTGAGTTTTCACTTCTGTCGGCAGTCCGTACGACTGTCTCGACTTTTTTTTGTAGGTTTTTTTCGTTTGATCATGGTAACACTTGAAGTTAAATGACAATATGGTCTAAGATGCATAAACCTGGAGAGGAAGTGGTTTCTGAAGTGCAGCTACCGGAATACAATCAAAGGCGAATTGACTTTTCAACTTGATGGTACCTTAAAAAAAGACGTACCACTATATTATGGTTCCATCACGATGTTAACTTCATCTGAACCCCAGCTTATTGAAAGCATCCATCGCCGTTTCATTCTAATTTACAATAAAGTTTCGGCCTCTTTTCTGTAATTGGATTATTCGTCTTATATTCATAAAAATTAAGAACTGAAATATATGCATTTGGACTAACAGTGAAATCTTATAGAGCGTACTCAGACATTTTAGCTTTAAGTCCAGAGATTAAATTCCTAGTCGCAAGCTTAGCATTCACTTAGCTTGAGGCGAGCTAAGTTCAAGTCATCAAATTCTATTGCTTGCGAAAAACTTGGATGTTGTTAATGCGAATAAAAAAAAGTATGACAAAATAATATTATAATTCTTGGTCGACTTTTTTATTTTTTCAGTGTTCTCTAAATATGCTTGGATCATATTTTTTACAATCAATGACGTTTGACAGACAAAGCGTATTATTGAAGTAAAACTAATCACAAACTCCGCGTAATCATTACATGGTATAAAACAAAGTCCCCTGCCGCGTCTGTCTGTCTTTCTGTTCGCGATAAACTCAAAAACTACTGAACGGATCTTCGTACGGTTTTCACCAATGCATAAAGTGATTCATGAGGAACATTTTGGTATATAATTTGTCAAGGATTGTTTTATAATCAGGACGGGACAATGTCTGCCGGGCCCGCTAGTTAGATTATAAATTCGAAAGCTAAGATTGCGTTGATTAACTACTTAGCAAACTTTAAGCTGACCTAAGGATAAGATAAGGTTGACAACGTTCTATAGATTTCACCCTAAGACCGCTTATGATCGGGAACAATATGCACGAACATAACAATAAACTGTAAGTGAACGATAGTGAAGCTGCATTGCGAACGCATAGCGTAGGGGTCGCGCCGGCCATTTGTCGCGTGTAACGAGCGACAATGCGCGCGTTCGGTCGCGGGCCCCCCGCCAGCGAGCATTTGTAAGCGCTCGCGCTGCCGTGGCACACCGAGATTTATTTCTATCGAATCGCGATTTTATGTTTCTACTTGTTGCGACGGAACCTACTGTGATAACGTTTGCATTAAATAAATCGTTATATTATACAAAAATAATGTCATTTTTGTATAATTTATAATATAATATTTGTATATATTTTTTTTTATCTGCCCATTTAAATGTTTATTCTACCATAGACATTTTTTAAGAAGAGTTAACAAACTTCTCAGATATATCACAATCACTCATCAATTTAGATGAAGGTAGATCCAGGATACTCGGAAAATACCAATTTTTTAATTATGTATTTTCTTGTAAATTTTTGTTGACAATTTCGCGGGAGTAATCGTCATCATCCAAACAAATTGTCGTATTTAGAAACAAATACTTTTGCTTTTTTTTCGAACTGACTACGCTATTGACCTAGCAAGGTCTTAACAGCTTCACCGGACTACGCTACATACATACATTAAATACAGAAGGAGAACTCCCATCGATATTGTATTATGAAATTTAAACAGAAATCACACTTACAATTTTTTAAGCTTAAAATATTTATCGTTATTGGAACCGTGTAAAGTAGTTTTTATTATCGTGTAGTCAGTAAATTAATTATGAAGTGATTTTGGTAAAGTTTATATTGTCTGTCTGACTTCAAGTGATTATTAAATTGTATTATTTTGCCAGTTACGAGTTCAAACAACCACATGCTTAGAGTGCTTATACGTTTAGTCATATCCTAAGGCGTTATTCAGTATTGTAATTTATACAATTTTAGTATTTTCTTTGCTGATAGCAAATCCTATTCAGCCTATAGGTATATTAAGTATTCATTGTAGGATTATATTTTTATGTAACTCGAGCAGTTTTAAAAATTTTAACGATCACATAAGTGTCGATACATCGTGAATTACTTTCCTTTCAAGGCTTACCTAAAACAAAAATCGTTACATATTCATTTAAGATCATCTGTGTCTATAAAATATATCCAAGATTAACAACCTATTATGATATAAGAAGCGCCAGGAATTGTTACTTTTTTTTTGTTTTGACGTGCTAATTAATCTCTAGAACTGCTAGTTAAGTTCGAATATTTTATTGAATTCTATAGGCTATCTTACATGGCGATATGTGGTCTGGAGGCAAATTTCGCTCCCACACACCAGACTAGGCCCCCATCGGCAGCGGCTCAAGCCTAAGTCCGTTCCCTCGTATTACATGTATCAGGCAACAGCCCGAGCCGAGGTGTGCCGCGCACCCTTGAGCCAGTTGTCAAAATAAAATCTGCTGAGTGCCTTAAGCGCTCTCTTTAGTAGTCCGGTGAACCTGTTAACACCTTGCTAGGTCAATACCGTAGTCAGTTCGAAAAAAAAATGGCGATATATTCTTTGAAGAGGGATAAGCAGCTCGATGCATCATATCGAGTATTGAAATTATAACACTGGTGAAATTGTGTTAATATTGAAATAATTTGTTTAGTTTATTCACTTTATTAATTCCACCCAAAGTGTAATATCATCCAATATGTTCGAGACAAGTTAATTAGCAAAGAAGTCTATTTACATAAATAAAATGACCAAAATCTGCCGTTGTGCACGCAAAAACTGCTGGACAGCTTTCAATCAAAATTAATTTTGATACTTGGTTATTTTATATATTATTTTAATTTATAAAGAAAAAAATTATGATATTTTAATTTAACATAAATTTACAGTAGTTTTAAGAAACTATATTTTTTTATAAAGCGTACACGTTCAGCGATATGCGTTTCCTGGTCATCGTGAAGTGGGGTAAGCGATGTGGTGCGCATGCATGCCCAGGACAACGTAGGTGAAGCTATGGGTATCAGCTAGTATTTAACAAACTGTTTAGAATTAATGTTGACAAAGTAACATTTTTATCAATGATCATGATGAAATCGGAACTCATTGTTTAGTTGCTAGCGTATTCCGAAACAGTGTTGATTGGTGTAGAGTCGAATTCTTGCGATAAAACATAGTGATAGGGATTTTTCTAAGACTGCCTGGTTAGTTACCACTCTCAAGCTGTAAATCTATTGCCAAGTATTTATTTGTGTTTTCCGGCTACTATACTTGAGAGCCAGTTAGTTCTCTGTAGTTTTAGCGTATTTACCATCTTAAATCACATTGTCATTTACCTATAATTAGATGAGTTCGTGGCCAACACCTATAAAGTACGTAAAAAATGTCGAGACACTCATAAGGACTGCCAACAGAAGTGAAAACAGTGATGGTAACACCATCTATTAATTTTTATATGTATTATTTCCTCTTCCTTATTATGCATATTTTATTTATAGTTTCGCAGGCTATTTCTTATCTATGTATTTTATACAACCTCTTTGTATCCAAAAAGAACGGAACGCCGACACCGCCCGCGCTGCTCCCTCTTCGTATAACACTTGAGAGAACGCACGCGACCACGTAACGAAATATTACTATTGAGTTACTACTATATATTTAATTTACTATATACTATTATATATTATACTATTTATTTTATTTTATAACATTATAAATATTTACTACTATATATTTCATAACCGTTTCATGAACATCACCGGGACTATTTGACAGTGTTAACAACACTGTGTGATGGAACCGCAGAACCAGCCGAAATTGAATCAAAAACCCGGTAACTTCCGTTCAAAAATTCCTACCGCGAATTATATATTTTCATAAATTTCCACCAAATGATATTTAAACTGTGTTCTCGATTGAATTTTTTAAATTAATCATAGTTTGAATTATATAAATTTCAAAATTTGTAAATTTAAATTATTATCATTAGTCTTGTTTTCACATCTATTGGCACTCCAAATAAACATTGTATACATTTTATATAGTTTATTAATTCATCAAAGATGAGTGGCTGCATAATCTCAAACTAAAATATGAATACTAGACGTACACAGGCTGTTATACAACGCGTCGCTAGTCTGACGCAAGCCATGCAAGCGCAGTACGGTCGATCACGCTTACTAGCATATCATGTCGCGAAATTATAAATCTATCTCCTTTTTTTTATTTATGTGGGGAAATTCCCTTATGGATACACCACCCTCCCGGGGGAGAGGGTGGGTTATGTCCGACTCGCACTGACTAAAACCCCACGGTGTACCGACAGACCGTAATTGTTGGAGCGGCAAGGGATCGTACTCGCTACTCTACCTTATAGAGCCACCCCAACGGTCCGCCCGGTGGAAGGTGTCCGCCGGGCTCCTACCTTTAGAGAGGCAGACTGGGTACACACCAGCTGCATCCCCTCGTCTGTCGGACCTGTGCAATGAGGAGATGGGCCCCCCGACCCATCCCCTCAGGTCCGGCTACGGTAACGGGAGAGTTGGGCAAAGCGCCGCCTTCTCCCGCCGGTCTTCCGTTGGCGGAGAGGGCCACTTAGAGGGTCTACGTCGCAAGCCGCCTCCGCCACCTCCTCCTGCGAGGCGTATAAAGAAGTTTTCAATTCAAAAAATATACTTATATATAAATATATATGAATCCCAGTGCACCCACAACTTATTGTCGTTGCATAGTAACCTCTAACTAAGCGGCTAACTATCGGATATCCATAACATTTATTGTGTATTCTTTTGACAAATGCGCTCTGCACAGCTCGTTAATACCAAGTTATACGCAATACGTGACGTATATTTGTATTCCACATTTATTGTTTCACATTATTATAAAGGATTTAATTTTTAGTTAGCTATGATGTTAATATTGTGCATTTGGTACATACTCGAAAATCTCACTTCACAGTCCTAGATTGGTATAAGGTTCTGAGATGGGAAGGATGACTTTCATAGCTTTATTAAATGTAGAAGAATAGTTGTCAGTGACTGAGAGACAAAATTTCGTTAACTCCTTTTTTTATATAAAATAGAAGGTAAACGAACAGGTGGGTCATCTGGTGTTAAGTGATCTCCACCGTCCGTAGACACTTGCAAAACCAGAGGAGTCGCAAGTGCGTTGCCAGTCTGTGTTGGGGAGGGAGCAAAGGGAGAGGGGAAGGGGAGGGGGAGGGGAGGTGGGCTTCCAATGGTCTCACTGACCGAACGAAACGCATCAATGCACGCACTGTTACTTCACGTCGGTATTTCTGTGGGTCGGCCCATTCATTCAGAAACCAGTAATCGCTTCAGCGTGGCTCTACCACCTACAGAGCTGCTCTGTTAAATCAATGAGTTTATTACCTGCTTTCAGCCTGCCGCTTAGGTCAGTAGGCGCCCGTCCGTTAGCAGGAGTCGGTTATAAAATACCACCCAATATTCACTCCTACTTTGTTACTATTATAAGTATACTAGCGGGCCCGGCAGACGTTGTCCAGCCCTTATTATAAAAGTATCTCTGACAAATTATAAATACATTTATTATAAACAATAAGTGTTGTGTGGGAGGAAACCCAGTGGAAAGAAACGAGAATCACCTAGCCGGCTAGCCACGTGGAGACTGCATCGCCGCGAGGTATGTGCCAAGTTTTCTTCCTACCCTTGTCTCCCTAGTCGTAACTGATCGCAATAGTTGAATATCAAAATAGCACCCCCGCATATACAGTCCACTTAAATTTAGCATAGAAAGCCCCGCACCGCACCCCACGGTGACGTCGACATCGCCGCAGCGTCACCATTAAATTTTGATATAGTAATATGTAGTATGGTAGTATGATATAGTAGTATGAAGTAATGAAAACCGCATGAAGATCCGTTCAGTAGTTTTTGAATTTATCGCGAACAGACAGACAGACAGACGCGGCAGGGGACTTTGTTTTATACTATGTAATGATATATATCACTTAATATAAAAGTTACTAAAACCTGACCAGAGAATTCATCTATTGCTTTGAAAAAAGAAACATTCACTTAAATTAGTTCATTGGTATTTTTAAGACAATTCTCATCATAAATTTCAAGTCTTGTGTCGCGAAGGATTTTACAGACACAAAAAACACATGCACTGAACATACTTAGGGTGTAAGGGGTGTCGAATAACATCATGAGACTTGAGATACCCAAGCCAACCTCACCTGCACGTGGTGCACCCTGCTGAACAACGAACGAGGCAATGGCGAAAGCGGGGTGGTAGGGTTTTACAGCCCGACTGGGTCGCAACCACCATGTATATGGCGAAAAAGCCCGTAATAGTGATACGCTTCTGCGGGTCGCGTTTCGGGATCAGCCTGTGCATATCCAGCTACCGGGCGACTTTCGTCTTGGCACAGGTACCAGTGTGACTCTCCAATGGCTAACCGCCTAAGAGAGCTGCATTGACCCGGCGGACAGGGAGACCTGTAGAAACGGTTGTTCCGCTGGCCGCCCGCGGTACAGTACAGGGGCCCAATTATGAATAACCACCATGAGAGGCTGCCCCACCATGCCGCGCATAATCTTGGGTAGGTTCGTCGTGCCGGTTGGTGACCGGATTTGGGGTTCCGGCGACCTATTCCGGGGGGGTACGGGGGCCCTTCCGTTCACCGGGTCAGTGCAAATCTTGCAGGTATTACAGTGAGTCGGCGATTAACATTGAATACTTCTGCGCTTGTATGAATGTTGCTCGCTCTTCACATTTCCTTCTTTCTTAAATCATGACAGCGCAAATAACAAATCTAGGTTCCACAGCGGTGCACAACCCCTACGCCGCTTTTACGATGGAGTTCATTAACATCCGTGGACTTCATTCTAACTTAAATGCCGTTCATCAACACCTTGAGACGGTTCAGCCTGAAATACTCTTCTTGACCGAAACACAGATACGTCGTCCGGCCGATACATCTTATCTGCACTATCCCGGCTACCAGCTTGAGGCCAACTTTCAAGCTAAAGCCGGTGTATGTGTGTATGTACGGTCGGAGGTGTGCTGTCGTCGTTTGCGCTGCATGGAGGATCCTTCCTTTTCCATCCTTTGGCTTCACGTGGACCTGGGCACTCAAAGCCGTATCTACGTGTGCCTTTACAGATCCCATGATGGGGATGATGAGACTACTCGGCTCTTTGAATACATGAGTAAGGCAATAGATGACGCACAGGAGCAGTTCCCTACTGCGGAATTGGTGGTCTTAGGGGACTTTAATGCACATCACGAAATGTGGTTGGGTTCCTCTAGGACGGACCATGCAGGACGAACAGCCCATGCATTCGCCTTAACACATGACCTGACTCAACTAGTAATCCAGCATACCCGGATTCCTGATATCACAGGTCATGCGCCCTCTTTACTGGACCTTCTGTTGACGAGTCATCCAACTGGGTATGATGTGTCGGTCAGTGCTCCTTTGGGCACATCGGATCACTGCCTTGTTGTATCGTCTGTGCCACGCGCTGAACCTCCACCCAGTACAAGAATTAAGCGCAAAGTCTGGCACTACTCGTCAGCAGATTGGGACGGGATGCGGGATTATTTCGCTTCCATTCCTTGGCAGCGACGCTGTTTCGACGGGAAAGATCCTTCAGCGATTGCCGATGGGTATTTGCTGACGAGATTAGAATGGCAATGGAGTATTATATTCCTTCCTCCAAGATCGTCGGTAATCGCAGGGGACGCCCTTGGTTCAATCGTGAATGTGCTGATGCTGTCAGTAAGAAGCAAGCCACGTATCGTGATTGGATCAAGGGTCGCGCTAACAAGGATCCTAATATCAATATCCTAAAAACAGCCTATAATTCTGCTACCAAAGCTTGTAAGAGGGCCTATACTAGAGCGGATGCCCAACGCATTGCACGCTTAGGTCATGAACTCGTAAGTCATCCGACTAACAGTCGAGTCTACTGGAGTTTGGCCAAAGCTGTGCAAGCCAATTTTTGCCGTCCAACGTTACCGCCACTGAGGTACTTTGATGGGACACTGGCCTATGATCCACAGGAGAAAGCGACATTATTAGGCAATCTCTTTGCGGCGAATTCCTGGCTCGATGATCGAAACGCGCAACCACCTACTATTCCATGCTGCGGTGTCACTATGCCGGAATTACGATTCAGGCAACGTGACGTATTAAAACAACTACGATCACTCGATGTTCGGAAGGCCAGTGGTCCGGATGGTATCCCTGCGGTAGTTATTAAAAAATGTGCAGCCGAGTTGGCTCCAATACTTACGCGCTTATACCGCCTGTCCTACGTCTCTGGTGTCGTGCCCCGGGCTTGGAAAGAGGCCAATGTTCAACCGATTCCCAAGAAGGGAGATCGATCAGATCCTAACAACTACCGTCCAATTGCCGTAACCTCAGTGCTGTGCAAGATCATGGAGCGGATCATCAACACCCAGCTTGTCCGCTATCTGGAGGATCACTCGCTAATTAACGATCGGCAATATGGTTTTCGCCAAAACCGATCAACGGGTGATCTTCTAGCTTACGTACTGCACCGCTGGGGGGAAGCAATTGACAAGCACGGCGAAGCCTTGGCGATCAGTCTTGACATTGCCAAGGCCTTTGATAGGGTCTGGCACCGTGGTCTTCTTTCGAAGCTTCCGGCGTACGGACTCCCTGACAATCTATGCAAATGGATTTCTGGTTTTCTACATGAGCGCAGAATTCGTGTCCTTGTCGAAGGATGTGATTCGCAGCTCATGTCAGTAAATGCTGGAGTTCCTCAAGGCTCTGTACTTTCGCCAACTCTGTTTCTTCTGCATATCAATGATATGTTGCCTTTAGGCCATATTCATTGCTATGCAGACGATAGCACCATCCATGAGTCCTATTACAGCAAGCCTTCTTGCGGTCAGGGAAACACAGAAAAGAGACGGCAGGAACTAGTCATTAAGCTCGACCAATCTTTGCTTCGCATATCAACATGGGGAGCAAGTAATTTGGTTGAGTTTAATGCCAACAAAACACAGGTATGCGTGTTTACCTGCAAGAGATCCCCATTTACCCCCCTTCCAGCTCTTCAGAATGTCTCGCTCGCAATGCGAGACAGTCTTAATATCTTAGGCATAGATATTCGCAGCGACCTCAATCCCAGGGATTATATACAGAGCGTGATCTCCACAGCATCTCGGAGACTCGGAATCCTGAACAGGGTGCGGCGGTTTTTCACGCCTGAACAGCTATATCTCCTTTATAAGGCACAAGTTCGGCCCTGCGTGGAATACTGCTCGCACCTCTGGGACGGTTCGGCAAAGTACCTCTTGGATACCCTGGACAGGTTGCAAAGACGGGCTGTCCGCATGGTTAATGATGCAGACATTACAGAGTTCATAGAGCCGCTTCAGTTGCGCAGAGACATTGCCTCACTGAGCGTGTTCTACCGTCTGTATCATGGCGAGTGTTCTGAAGAGTTATTCAACTTGATCCCTTCCTCTCCTTTTCATAACCGCACCACGCGCGCTGGTCTTCGGAGCCACAGTTTTACGGTAAATCCTATCTGGGCACGAACTAAAAAGTTCGCAACATCTTATCTTTGCCGTGCCGTGAAGCTATGGAACAATCTCCCGGCCAGTGTGTTTCCTCCTTCCTATGACATGGGGTCCTTCAAGCGCAACGTGAAGAGATACTTACACAGGCCGGCATGACAGCGGCGACCGGCGAGGGATAGTATGTCTCTCGGTAGTCGCCATTGTTTTTGGATTGTACTGTGCTTACCATCAGGCACAGTACAGTCATTTTGCCGAGCTACGATAAAAAAAAAAAAAAAAAAAAAATACTTGACCACATAAGTAATCGTCCTATGAGCATTTTGTACACACAAAACAGTACAGTAATAGCGATGATGCAGTCGTTTAAACCACTGACATTGATACATTCCCTTTTATAATATAAAAAATCCATATAAATAAAACTATAGAGATCTATCGTTTTTTTTTTTTTATTGTAGCTCGGCAAAGTGACTGTACTGTGCCTGATGGTAAGCACAGTACAATCCAAAAACAATGGCGACCACCGAAAGACATACTATCCATCGCCGGTCGCCGCTGTCATGCCGGCCTGAAAGCGACGCAGTTAGGGACAGCCCCCCCCCCCCCGGTTGCTGGATATACATCGGCTGATCCCGGAACGCGACACGCCCAAACGTGCCACTATGGCGGGTGCTCCACCTGGTGTACGGTGGTCGCGATCCAGTCGGGTACAGACACCCTACCACCCCGCAAAATGACCACATTACTCAAAAACTATTACACAGATTTCGAGCAAATTATTTTTGTTATACTTGCTAATCTAAAATATTTTTTGTACAGTTTATAAATACATCAAACATATGACGGGTTGCATAATCTAAATACAAAATAGCAATATTAGATATGCACAAGTCCCTGTGCTATGCATCGCTAGTCTGGTACAAGCAGCGCAAGCGCAATATGGTCGGTCATGTTTACTAACATGTCATACACGCGAAAACTTAGCTTTATCTCTTGCCAAAATACCACTCAACGCGCCTATAAAAGTTTTCACTTAGAAAAATAAGTATACTTACTTACTAAAAATAAGTATAGTTACTTGAGTGTTCAAGTATTTAGTCAGTAAGGTAATAGAAATTGCCTTACCATAAACCATTCAATAATTTTGCGAATCGGCTATAACACGGAACTAACAATTCAAATCGGTTGAAATGATAACCGGTTATTTACCATAGCATTCCCATTGGGATCACGTGCGATCAGGAGCCGATCCGAGGATCAGATCTCATTGTGGTGCAGTGGCGCCAATGAATAGATCGTCCACCCGTATTGTAAGTTAATGTACCAGGGACATATTACTATATACTGCTGTTGCGTACGGCTAACAGATTTTTGAAAAAAATCGTTATTCCGTTTTGCGTCGGAAAAAAATTGTATCCGTAAAGATAAAATTAATAAACAGGGTGTGCCGTAAAGACACACTAGAGAAGTGAAACTTTTTTAAAACAAGAAAACATGAAATAAACACAAAAAATACACCAATCTATATCAGACCAGCGATGTTACATAATCTACAAGTGATTCTAAAAAATACAACATAAAACCAATGTCCCGCGGTGTTTCGCGGACGGTCACTCATCCAATTAATGACCGCGCCCGACGTTGCTTAATTTCGGTGTTCGGACGAGAAGCGGTGTTTTCAACACTTTACCAGACACAGTGTTTACCCCCACTACATTTTGTCAAACGAAAAAGGTTGCCGATTAGAATTTCAAAGCCCTCCCATAATATAATAGTCTCACTATTATATTACAGTTACAATACGCTTACAGATTTCATCCTTATACAGATATTCAGATATCTCTTTGTAAACGTTTCGATGTCCAGAATATAAGTCAATACGAACACACTGTGCGGCGCTGATATACCGTTCAGTAAAGGAAGATAGAAAACTCTAGAAAGTTGGAGACATTATTTAAACAATTCAATAAAACTTGAGACGAGCTATTTAAAACCCCATTCTGGTTCCCACGCTCAGTGAGTCACCCGTAGTTTATTTGTAACAACGAGTTCGCATACAAAGTGTAACAATATGTTAAACTAGCTTTAACACGCGGCTCCGCGCGCGTTTTTTAAATTGTATTAAAGAAATATAAAATTATTAGAACAATACAATTACAGAAATGCTCTATTAAAAACAATTGTAAGTACGCAGGCCACCTACAGTAGCATGTAACGTGTATATTAGATATATAGATACCAGCAGTGTATCGAATGAGGTTTACCATCAGCAACAAATTTGGAACTTTAACACACTATATACCTCAATGCATACACTGTATAAGGAATTAATGGAATAATTCTAATATGTTTGTGCAAAATCTACAACCAAAAAGTATTTAGTTCTACCTTATAATGCAGGATAAAATAAAAAGGTATCAAAGATGCAGTGCACAAGGAGTGCCAAGTAGTTCTCGGGAATGAGAGGGGCAAGTTGTGTGGTGCATAGGTTTTGTCCTTTGTACATAAAATATATTGTTGATTTAATAAATGATGCTAGTTCATTGAGGCTGTTAAAAGTTAACCCGAAAAGTTTGTACGAAAACAGTGGCACAATAGAATGCGCAGACAGAACGATAGGTAGAAATACTATGAAAACCCTGGACCGCAGATCCTGAAACAAAAAAACCGAAGATGCAGTCATCGGGAACAGTCTAAGGTTGCTAGTTTTTTGTTACCTAAAAATGACAACATAGCAAGCAAACCATATATCTTGAAGAACTTTGTGGTTGCGGCGCTTTATATATATTTGAAATTCCCGCATTATTGTGATCAGATCGCGACACTTTCCATCCCCGCTTGATTACCCCTTCCTGGCACATACTTACATTCATTAGCGCGTCGAACACACCAGAGTCGTTACCGCGCCGTGTGCAAGAACAGTTTGAATTTTCGCCTGGTTGAGTGAGTAAGAATAAAACGCATCGCTCCGCATATAGTGCGTGCCGACACACTTTGTAAACAATAATTGTTGTGTGAGACCTTTTGAAACTAGACTTTAGTGTCCGTCAGTGTTGTGACGGAGAAAAAACAGTGGAGTGCAACGAGAACAATCACCTAGCCGGCTAACCACGTGGAAACTGCAACGCCACGAGGTATGTGCCAATTCCTTCCCAGCCTTGTCTCCCTCGTTGTATCTGATCACAATATAATTGAGTATCAAATATAGCACCCCCCGCAAATACAGTCCACTTAAATTAGCATAGAAACATCCCTTTCGGTGGCGTCGAGAACGTAACGGCGCCACCACTTTATTTATAACCGGAACGGTAGTGCCGCACAAATAGAAACTACAAATAGCCTACCAAAGCTAAAGCCTACAGAAAAATTGTAAAGCTAAAAGATCTTATTAGATTATCGGAATTATCTATACATATAATAAGAATGTAAATCTAACGTGTCTGTACTTTTTCAATTTTCGTGAAAAAAATTGTTGTAGGTGTCTACGAATAAGTAATGAAATACATTTCAATAATTTTTTGAAATGTCTGTCTGTCTGTCTGTTTATACGAACAAGCATCACACTACTTAAGTACTGCGTTCACGATAAAAACTCAACAAGAAAATCATAAAGCATATCCTCGAGCCACGCTGAATCTATTACTAGGTTCAGCATGAATGGGTCGGCTCGCCTGGGGTAGTACCACCCTCTTACAGAAAACTGACGCGAAGTAACAGTCCTTGCATTGTTGCGTTTCGTTTTGCATTGTTGCGTTTCGTTCGGTCACTGAGAGCTCCGGAGGCCCACCTCTCTTTTCCTTCCCCCTTCCTTTCCTCCCCTCCCAAACATAGGCTGGTAAGGCACTTGTGACTCCCCTGGTGTTGCAACTGTCTATGGACGGTGGTGATCACCTAACATCAAGTGACATACCTGCTCGTTTGCCTCCTAAAATATAAAAAAAAATATTAAAGACGGTCCACGCTATCAAAAGTTATTGCAATTTGAATGACGGCTCGAAGTAAGTAAATACAATTCAACCGTTACAAAAACAGGATATTATAAAATGTATAAATAATATGTAAGACACAGTAAATGAAAGATTGTTTATCCATTAAGTTCCACGCGGGCGAAGTCGCGGGCACAGCTAGTTTATAATAATCATAAACATATAGTGCTACAACAAAATAATCCCAAGGAGGGTTGATGATAGGCAGGCGGCCGATCGTAAAAATGAAGCCAAATCATATGACATATTATGGCCACAACATGACAAACACGTTGTACCGACCCTACTTAGGTGGGATAAGGATAAGAAGAGGAAGAAGAAGTTCTTTGAGGCTGTAGTAATATAATATAACTTCTTAATATATAACTTCTTAATGATATATAGTCATTGCTTTGAGCCACACATTACATTACAATATAAAATCTTTGTAATAAATAACTGTAAATTAATAACAACTAGCAACCACCCTCGACTCCGTACGTGTTAAATTACATTATAACATCGAATAACAAAAAGATAAAAGATGTACATATATAACAAAAAGTGTCTTTGATTTTTTTTCAGTTAATGTTAGAGCGATAATGTTACTAAACGTTGGTTATTTTCGAGGGCCGTATGTCAACGACAAGCCGCCTCTCCAGAATGGTGATGCAGCCTCAACAGGAAGCCTTCAGCTTTTGTTCTCCGGACGAAATGATAAAAACATCAAGCAACGCCGCGCCGCGTCCATTGTTTTGCGACCGGTTTTTATTCATTCGCCGTCCATTGTTACTCGCAGCGGGTTCTGGCGATCGTTTATAATTTTATAATAAACATTTTTTTGCAATTAAAACAATCCTCCTTATTACATTATTTTATTTACAAGTTGCCAGTTTTTGTTTTTGCAATGTCATTAATACGACCTCATTATTGTGTTTCTTTGGGATATATTGTGTATTGAATTCAATGGATCTCTAATTAATTATGTTTATATTAATTTTGTAAACGATATTTTAATTAATAATTGGGTCCGTTGCAATCCACCTGGTGTTTTATAAACATTATTTAAGCATAGAATTTATACTCATTAATTTTTTTTTCAATTTTGCATCACTCTGTATATCTATGTTGAGATTATAGTGTGCAAAAACCGTGGAATCTCTATAAACGGAAACTCGTTATGTCGAAACCCTTTACAACTAAAAGAGAATCCTAGTTACATTCCCTTTTAGCATTTAACACTTTAATTATTCAAAGTCTGTTCACACGACGAGTTAAAATAGTCAGTATTTCTCTACAAAATAATTCAGAACACATTTTCCTAGCACTCGAAGAAATATTTTCACTAAGCAATAACTTTTATATTTCAAAGAAAAAGTGAGCAATTGCGTAGGAACGTACTTTAAGAATTTTGTCGACAATGTCTACATAATTTCCTTAAATAATCTATTTTGCCGACAATCTTCTATACATATATATAATAAGAATGTAAATGTAACGTGTCTGTACTTTTAGATTTTTGTGAAAATAATGTTGCAGGTGTCTTGGAACAAGTAATAAAATACATTTCAATCATTTTTAGAAATGTCTGTCTGTCTATCTAACTGTCGTTTGTTTGAAAACGCATCACTGCTAAAATATACTGCCTTCACGATAAAAGTATGAGAGTACTTAAGTATGAGAGAAAAGTAGATAAGTAAATTAACTTGACACATTCAGATGACACCAGATTAGGCCCCCCTCGGCAGCGGCTCAAGCCTAGCTCCGTTCCCTCGACGTGAAGCCCTTGAGTGCGCTGCTCGCGCGATACAGTGACACAAAATCTTACATCACTGCGACAACATTACACATATCACCTCCAACACACGTGCACGCATACACGCTTACACATGCAAGTGGAAGGGTTTTATTTTTTCCCTTATCAAACTGAAATAGTTTAGAAAATTATCCGATACGAAATATATATAAGAGTTGTTGAGGTATGTATGCCTGGTACACATATATGTTTCAACAACTCATATATGTATGAATAGTTAGCTTAGCTTAGGTTAGCTCAGATAGGTCGCGAATTGCATGTATGAGGCAACAGCCCAAGCCGAGGTGTGCCGTGCACCCTTGAGCTAGTTGTCAAATAAAATCGGCTGAGTGCCTTAAGCGCTCGCCTTAGTAGTCCGGTGAAGCTATTAAGACCTTGCTAGGTCAATAGCGTAATCAGTTCGAAAAAAAAAACATTCAGATGATTTTATTAGTCACTGTTTTTTTACATTAGGCTCCACGCGTACCGAGTCGCGACCGTAGTTTTTACTATAAACATTTATTTAATTATTCCACTATTGTAATGTAGAGTTAACCTTTCTTAAAATACTTTGTAGGTTTCTTGTTTTCGTACAATGTCACGTAATGGTGAATGACGATGATGGTCCAAGTGGTAACAAGTTAAATCTACAGGGCCGGCTGACAATTGCCGCTGTTAGAACACACCTACATGTATTAGGTGAGAAATTTTCAACTTCAGGGTAGTATCTAGCCAGGATTTAGAGACGTTAAAGTCGATTTAGTCTTTTTTTTATATCATAGTAGGCAAACGAACACGCGGATCACCTGATGTTAAGTGATCACCGCCATCCATAGACACTAACAACACCAGAGGAGTCGCTAATGCGTTGCCCGCCTGTGTTTGGGGGAGGGGTCGAGGAGAGGGAATGGGATGGGGGAGGGGAGGTAGACTTCTCCGGCGCTCTTACTGACCGAACGAAAAATGCAAGCACTGTTACTTCACGTTGGTTTCCTGTGAGAGGGTGGTACTACACCGAGTGAGCCGACACATTCATGTTGAAACCGATAATAGCTTCAACGTGGCTCTATCACATCTACTAAAGTCGTGCCATCATCGTCAACATTATCAGCCTATATCAAACCCACTGCAGGGCTATAGACCTCTTCTCAAAGCAAGGTACGTGCATAATCACAACGCCAGACCACGACGTATTGGTGATAATATCTGCATAATCTGAGAAATCCACAATTCTATATTTTCCCACATACAGTATTACTACAAGGACATTTCTCAGGATCAGGTTTCCTCACGATGTTTTCCTTCACCGTCAGGCGATAGTGTTAACAATTTAACATTAGTAAATGTACGCGAATTGCCAGGGTTCGAACCTGCGGACATCGAATTGATATTTGACCTATCATACCACCATGACTTTTGACGACCTGCTACCATGCCGTGGTATTTATCACGATATTTTCCTTCACCGAAATTTCCAACTCCTTTGCAAGTATTCGAACCTACGTCGATCGTATTGTACGCAATCATATTATAACTAAAAAGCAGTAGTTATTTACATGATATTTTTACAAAACAAATGGCACAATAACGCGCACATACGTAAAGTAATATTGTAACGCCACACTGTCTTAGATAAAACATGGAATGGCATATTCTCAATATCGGTGGCGAAAATGAAATGTTGCTCAGATACGGGCGATTTGAAGGAACAGCCGTCAAAATAAGCTACCTAGCCAAGTTTTAACAAGGCGTACATATTACAAACAATCTTGAAGCCCATTAATATTACATATGAGAGTATGACCTTGCTGTTACGTTTTTATATCTTAACTACTCGACCGATTATCGCGAATTATTGTATTCGGAAAAGAGTACTATATAATATATAAATATATAAACGCGAGCGAATCCGCCGGCACAAGTAGTAGCTAGTAGCCCACGATAAATATAGATAATACATGTTACTACACCATTTTCAAGTGAACGTAGTCACGGGTAATGACTAGTCGTTCATAAATGCTTGACAAATCATTTCGCGTAACAAATGAGTACTTAAGTTTTTGCATTGTGCCTCGAGGCCACCGGGGGGTCGTAGGGCTAGCGGAAGACGGTCGCCGTCGAATTATATAAGGTACAAGGGTTATGTTTTTGGTTGACAAATTGTATCATGTCTGATGAATGAAAATCGCTTCTTACTTTGGCCTAAAACTTACGACCATTTTCTAATAAGTTTAATTTTATTGTGATAGGTTTTTGGCATATATATTCAACTCGATTTTACCCGTAGCTTCCTTTTGTTATTGTAGATTTGGCTCATCTATCAACAATAGTATTTTTTCTATATGGAAGATACCCTATGTCCTCTTTTGTACCCCATCATGCAAAATGTTATGACAATCGGTTAAGTTACAACGTGAAGGCGTAACAAACTCACAGTAACATTATATTATTAGTAGGAATGTACGGAGGCTCTTAAGTTTTATTAAAGTATCGATGAAATCAATAAAGCTGTTTGTATTAAGTTTTTTTTTTATAATTTGTTTTATAGTAAGTTTGTTTGTAATGCTTTAACTACACAACCGATATGCGTGAAATTTCGCATACACATTGGCAAATGTACAGAAAAGGACAATAGGGTGTCTTTAATCAGAAAAATGTAGGTATTTCTGTAGGCGGTAGAGCCACGCTGAAGCTATTACTGGTTTCAGTATGAATGGGCCGGCTCGTCCGGGGTACTATCACCCTCAGAAAGAAAACCGACGTGAAGTAATGGTGCCTGCGTTGTTGCGTTTCTTCGGTCAGTGAGAGCGGCGGAGGCCCACCTCCCTACTCAATCCATCCAACCTTCTTTCGGTCTTCCTCTACTCGTATATCCATGTACCATCGTACTCAAAACTTATCTAGTTATTGGTTTCCATCTCTCCTCATGACACGCCCATACCATGTTAACCTATTACTCCTCAACTTCTCTGTCAGTAATGCTATTATCAAATTTCCTCTGAGTTACTCATTCTTAATCTTATCCATTCTAGTTATACCACACATCCACCTTAATATACGCATCTCTACCTCCTGTAATTTTCTTTCAACCATCTCCTTCGTAGCCCTCCACTGAGATTCATACAACATAACTGATGTTATAAAAGTTTTGTACACCTTCCCCTTAAGTTTCAAGGGCACTCCGGGGTCACAAGCCCCAGACACCTTTCGCTATTTTATCCACCCTGCAGTTATTCCAAGTAGAAGGTATGATATCCACTTTACTCTAAATTACCATTGTGACGCTAAGCGTGTTTTATTATTATATTTTATATTGTGGTATAATGTAAACGAACTGATGTTGTAAGGCTTTTACCAAAACTGTATCAAGGAACTTCTATATGATATAACAAAGACCAGTAAGGTAGTTGTGAAGCGAGGCTCGATGCGGCTGCATCGCTGATTGCCGTATTGTGCCTCTCACAATAACTCGATTAGGACCAGACCGATACCGGACATGCTTCTGGTTGTAATAACGTGGACATTACTCGAAAAATTTCTTTCGTAAATGTTTCTATAACTAGTATCTATTGTAGCTGTTAATTTTATTATACACTAGCTTGTGTCCACGACTTCGTTCGCGTTCGTTACCTTTTACGCAGCGCACGCTGCAGAAGCTCTCAAAAGGAACAAAAAAAGCTCCCGATTTTGAAACATTCTTCATTGATGCTCCGCTCCTACTGGTCTTAGCGTGATGATATATAACACTGAAAAACAAATCAAATCGGACCAGTAGTTCCTGAGATTAGCGCTTGAACCGAACAAACTGTTCAGCCTTATAATATTAATATAATTACATAGTATAAAACAAAGTCCCCTACCGCGTCTGTTTGTTCGCGATAAATTCAAAAACCACTGAACGGATTTTCTTGCAGTTCTCACCTGTACATAAAATAATTCATGAGGAAGGTTTTGGTATATAATTTATCAAGGATTTTTTTATAGTAAGGGCGGGACAACGTCTGCCGGGCCCGCTAGTAGAAAAGAACATAAAATAGTAGAACTCTACCGTTATTCGTGCATCACATAAAAAGTACCGGATAGATTTGGTTCAACTTCCGTTTTATTTCCAACACATGTGGACCTTACTTAAAAAAGTATCAAGATTCTTGTTGTGAAAGAGTAGAGCAAGCGGTGTGGTGCATATAAGCAGGAGAGGGGAATTATTTTCAAAGAAATTTTATAAGCTCATTAGGTTCTTCTGTTTATTATATTATTTATTTGTATACTATTTTTAATAATAGTAAGAATTAATACTTACGACACAGTGTGTAATATCTAATATTTCAATGCCATGGACAATATAAAATATATCATATATTAATTCTTATCCATACATTTCTAACAAGTGTCCATCACCCCAATTAGGTGAGTGGCGAGCTACCCAAGCACAAAGGCGTAGATAATGGTCAGTTAACTTAGTTCCGAAGATAGTTCACTTAGAACCAACTTGACTTTATCAAGTTGCAATTAAGTTCACCGGCTTAATTGAATATTCTCACGGTCCTCTCACAATTACGACCTCATGAACTGGACCATATCGATCGTGACTTTTGGTACCCTCTGGGTTACGGAATACGTCGCTTGCGTGTAATTTTTGTTTTATTGGAATTTGTAATTATTTCATTTTTGTACTAATGCTCCATCATAACCTCGTACTGATACATTGTACTAATATGACGTTATAAGTGTCAAAGCGCTATGACACTGACCATTCATTAAAGTCAAAGGAAGCTTAATAAATCTCGTCGCGCAAATAACTCTTATTACTCATACTTTGCTATGTGTGGTATTTTCTAAAATAATAATTGAAGCAGTATGCTTTAAATCATATTTTTTATCTACACTAGATTTTCAACGTAAATAAAATATTTTATCCGATAAGTAATCTACCAACCAAAATGGCTTCGTAAATAAGCCAGTATTTATTGATAACTAGCGGGCCCGGCAGACGTTGTCCCGCCCTGATTACAAAAAAATCCTTGACAAATTATATACCAAAACGTTCCTCATGAATCACTTTATCCACTGGTGGAAACCGCTTGAAAATCCGTTCAGTAGTTTTTGAGTTTATCGCGAACAGACAGACGCGGTAGGGGACTTTGTTTTATACTATGTAATGATAAGTAAAAGGTAAAAATAATTACTAAGAATAGCTTTAGAAGAAAGACTATGCCATTTTTGTAGGTACTAGAGCCACGCTGAAGCTATTATTATTGGTTTCAGCACGAATGGGTCGGCTCGCCCGGGGTAGTACCACCCTCTCATAGAAAACCGACGTGAAGTAACAGTGCTTGCATTGTTGCGTTTTGTTCGGTCAGTGAGAGCGCCGGATACCCAACTCCCCTCTCCTCTTACCCCTCCCTCCCTTTCCCCCAAACACAGGCTGGCAACGCACTTTCGACTTCTCTGGTTTTGTTAGTGTCTATGGACGGTGGTGATCACTTAACATCAGGTGACCTACTTGTTCGTTTGCCTGCTATGACATAAAAACATACTTTTGTATACCTTTTTAACCCTTTTCTATTTTGACGGAGCATTTCTTATGAGAGGGCTGTAAAATTCTGATTGGCAACCTTTTTGTGTGACGAAAAATGGTAGGCGTAAACACCGTGTCGGCTGGTATATTAAAACACCGGTTATTATCCGATTTCTGAAGTTAAGCAACGTCGGGCGCGGTCTATAGATACGTGGATATGCGACCGCCTGGGAACACCGCTTGACGTTGGATTTTAGTTGTTTGTTTTTATATCAAAGAAATAAATACGAAATATAACGGACCAATAATTGCTATAGCGAAAATTGCATTTTCACAATAATCGTTGATATCTACGAATAGGAGATATAAAAACCAAGTATTTAACCAATGGCATTTATTTCAAAGTAGTTCGTTTTCGTTTACGAAATTGCCACGTCATTTTATTCGGTCATTACAGTACCGCATTTGTTACAATTTTTATCTAAAAGCGATAAACTTAGCATTTCGTTTATAAGTAATAAGTAAAGTAAATTATAATTATATCAGATTTATTATTTGTAAAATTGTGACGAATGAAATTATTTTTGGAACTGACGTTATACTAACCTTTATATATAAATTTCTTCTGTACGTGTGTGTGTGACTGAACTCCTCCTAAACGGCTGGCCCGATTTTGGATGAAATTTTGTGTGCGTGTTCCAGTGGATCCGAGAATGGTTTTATTCACAATTGGACCCCGTAGGTGGCGCTGCGGTTGAATTTTAGATTTTTTTTATTATCAAGGGAGGACAATGTCCACTGGGACCACTAGTTAGTGTATAAAATATTTATAGTATATAATATATCACTATATATTATAAAATAAATTTTGTCGCCACGTCTGTTGTTCGCGATAAACTCAAAAACAACTGAACAGATTTTCATGCTGTTTTCACCAATAGATGAAGTGATTCATGATGAAGGTTTAGGTATATAATTTGTCAAGGTTTTTTTATTGTCAGTGCAGAACAACGTCCGCCGGACCCGCTAGTGTATACATATAAAAGAATGTAAATCTAACGTGTCTGTACTTTATAGATTTTTGTAAAAAAAATGTTGCAGATGTCTAGGACTAAGTAATAAAATACATTACAATCAATTTTAGAAATGTCTGTCTGTCTGCTTGTTTATATGAACACACGTCACTGCTAAATTACTACAGTCATAATAAAACCTCTTCAAGAAATCATAAAGCATCTCTTAAGTCTTTTTTTCATTAAAATCTGTTCGGTCAATCAAAAGCTACTTTTAATGACGACGCGACTTTAGTACGAGAGAAATATAGATAAGTAAGTGGACTTAATACATTCAGATGACTTTATTAATCGCTGTTTTTTTACATAAAATTTCACGTGGCTGATGATTTTTTTTCGAACTGACTAAGCTATTGGCCTCGTAAGGCCTTAACAGCTACATCGGATTACTAAGGCGAGCGCTTAAGATACTCAGCCGATTTAATGTTGACAACTAGCTCAAGGGTGCACGGCACACCTCGGCTTCGGCTGTTGCCTAGTCGCGGATGAAGTCGCGGGCACAGCTAGTACATTATGATTGTAGCAGATTTATCATGTTTAAAATTGTAACGAATAAAATAATTTTTGAAATTCACTTTTTTTTTATATATAACATAGGAGGCAAACGAAGGTGGGTCACCTGATGTTAAGTGATCACCACCGTCCATAGACACTTGCAACACCAGGGGAGTCGCAAGAGCGTTGCCAGCCTGAGTTTGGAGGAGGGGTGAAAATGGAAAGAGGAGTAGCGGAGGGGTTAGGGAGGAGGGGGAGGGGAGGTGGGTATCGACGCTCTCACTGACCGAGCGAAACACAAAAATGCAAGCGCTATTACTTCACGTTGGTTTTCTTTGAGATGTGAGATGGTGGTAGTACTACGGACGAGCCGACTCATTCATGTTAAAACCAGTAATAGCTTCAGCGTGGCTCTACCAAGTATAAACGATATTCTAATTAGTGTATAAAATATTTATAGTATATAGTACATATAGTAGTATAAAGGTTTTTGCTGGCATCTTCGTTTGCGATAACGTAGTTTTGACTTATTCCTCGGGAACGGTGCTATTTTTTTGAATAAACGGTATATTATGTTCTTTTCTGTATCCGCACCAATATGTATTATTTTATGTTGATCGGTTGAGTAGCTATGGCATTATAGGGTATCAAGCAAAGTCAAAATATCCTTTATTCAATTTAGGCCCTCAGAAGGCGCTTATGAACGTCAAAGCTAAAGCCGGTTTGGAAAACAACCCAGTCATCGGGAAGAACCGGCAACAAACTCGATCAGGTTCATGTCTTCATCTAGGTATATAATAAGAATGTATATTTAATGAGTCTGTACTTTTTCGATTTTCGTGAAAAAAATTGTTGCAGGTGTCTAGGAATGAGTAATAGAATACATATCAATAATTTTTAAAAATGTCTGTCTGTCTGTTTGTATGAACACGCATCACTGTTAAAGTACTGAGTTTACAATAAAACCCTAAATGAGAAAATGATAAAGCATGTTCTCAGGAGTAATCTAGTCTTTGTGTCATTAAAATCGGTTCACTTTATCAAAAGTTATTGTAATTTGAATGAGAAAAGTAGTAATCTACGTTTGTTTGGTTGAATGCACTAATCTCAGGAATTACTGGTCCGGTGTGAGAAATTCTTTCAGTATTATTTATGTTGTTATTTGCTCATTTATCGAGAAAGGCTGTAGGCTACATATCATCACGCTAAGACCAATAGGAGCGGAGCACCAATGAAGAATGTTTCAAAATCGTTTTTTTTTCTTTTGAGTGCTTTCGCTATGTATTAGCGTTAGCCTAAAGTAAGTATTCCACGCAGACGAAGTCGCGGGCAGTAGCTAGCGTTATATATTTTTACAAAACATAAATAACATTAATTATTAGTGGATGCACAGAGAGGTGGGTCATTTGCAGACGTCTCAATCGTTCACATATTGTTTCACCCCATAATAAGTCACATTGAGATTTCTAATACTAGCTTTTTTTCGCGACTTCTCTAGCGTTAATGTGGAACACTATAGGCTATATATTACGTTAAGACCAATAGGAGCGGAGCACCAATGAAGAATGTTTCAAAATAGCTTTTTTCCTTTTGAGGTCTTCCGATGCGTGTTAGCGTTAGCCCAAAGTAACTATTCCACGCGAACGAAGTCGCGGGCAGAAGCTAGCTTATTATATTAGTTATAATTAACGACCATCCACAGTAACGAACATCTCGATTGTCACCGTTGTTTTCGAATTATATCGTATTTACCACAAGGCACAAAGCCATAATTAAAAAACATAAATAAGCTTCTAACGCAACGTGATATACGTACGAAATATTTCATTTTTATTTCTTTGTAACGACTCAATATCAGAATCTGAAGTTATCACCTCAGTTTTATTATGGTCATTAAAGTATCTCTATAAATGAAGTTGTAGAATTTTTGATTTTATGTTTATTAGCTTGTAGATTCGACGCCGTTCGGTGGGGCGATGGATCTCAGTGATAAAAATCATAGGTAACATCCAATAAGTATTTTGATCTTGAAAATGAACACTTTCAAGAAAGAGCCAAACTTATGATATACATATTAATATTATATATATCCAAACTATATCGTACAGGACATTTACAGGAAAGCAAAAGATGATCAACTAACTAAATAAATTGAAAATTACAACCACAAATGTGACAACCAAATATTTTTTTAAATTTTATGTTATGTAAGCCATTCAGCTAGTTACAATAAAGATTTCCTAAATGTCCGGCTGGTTTGCCATATTTTTTTTTATGTCATAGGAGGCAAACGGACAAGTTGGTCACCTGATGTTAAGTGATCACCACCGTCCATAGACACTTGCAACACCAGGGGAGTCGCAAGTGCGTTGCCAGCCTGTGTTAGGGGAGGGAGAGGAGGAAGGGGAAGGGAGTTGGGCCTCCGGCGCTCTCACTGACCGAACTAAATGCAATAATGCAAGAACTGTTACTTGACGTCGGTTTTCTGTGAGAGGGTGGTACTAACCCGAGCGAGCCGACCCATTCATGCTAAACCAGCTTCAGCGTGGCTCTACCACCTACAAAATGATTGGCAATGATTATACACAGACCGAAGTATTGGACAGTTCTCTACGACCAGACAACTGAATATTTTCTTGAAAAAGCTGTACGCTCTCGTACCTTACTGTACCGGACTTAAATGATACCGAAATCGCGGAAATATGTAGTCCCTATTTCTGGCGTTAGATGACCTCTAAGATGTTCTTCCACTATATTCTGTCTCATTCACTCCCTCACTTTTTAATATTTAGATTTTCTAATCAAAACTTTTCGCTTTGCGTGCGATGTTCGAAACATTCTGTTTCTTACAAACCTTCTCCTAATATTACAAACAATTATCTTTATAAATGAAATCATAAAATATAAAATACCAAGTATTAATTTATAATTCTATACGTATAAATAAAATTAATGTGCTTGTTCGGATTAAACTCAAATTGAATCCACAGATTTTAGCGAGTGTTTTATAAATACACTAGCGAGCTCGGCAGACGTTATCCTGCCTTGATAAGAAAAAAAAAACTAAAATTCAACCGCAGCGCCACCTACCAGGTCCAATTGTAATCTAAACCGTTCTTAAATCCATCTGAACACACACAAAAAATTTCATCTAAAATCTGTCCAGCTGTTTAGCAGCCGGTTCCAATAACCTATCTATCTACTCGTATAACTGGTAGTTAAAACAACTACCTCAGCCAACTATTGTCCCGTTTCTGCGTTTCAATAAACACAGATAAATAAAGAATTCTATCTTTCCTTATAAACTAACTGAAGGAGGGTCTATTCGTTACTCTAGTTATGTAAGTTCATAGAAAAAAAAAACGTTTCAATAACATTTTTACAGTTAACTTTCCTTTGTTCACATTATCTTTTATTTGACCTTCGTCTATCACCCGATTTCGGAGGATAATACGTTATTGAAGGATTTTTAACTAATATATTTTAATAAGAATCCATGGATTTGTTTCGTGACATTCATTACATCGAATTGTATGAAGCAGGCGTATTTAATTGAGATTCAGATGAGGGAGAATTTGAAGGTCATAGATTTGATACTCGAGTAAACTACGAAATTGAATTTTCAGAATCTGAACTTATATATTAATAATATGTAAATGTAAACAATATTAGGACATCATATTCTTAGAAAAAGCATAAACAGCGGCAAATCACTTCGATAGTTGAAGTGAAACTTCTTTATCGAAGTAGGGAGGAATTTTAGAGCATGTAAAAACGTATGTAATGTTTTTCGGTTACGGGTCATCTTAATTTCTGTACGTTTTTCCGTTACGCGCCATGTTTATTTCTAAAGGTGCGCTCACAATGATCAGATTCCGTTTTTTTTTTTCTAAACGTGCGCTTACAATGATCAGATTCCGTTTTATTTTATTTTTTTCTGTGAAGTTGTATATATAGTAGATCATTTTTCGAAAAATTATGTCATAAAGAAGTTTCACTTCTTACGTGTGTACACTGATACACGCATGTATTTTTTTTTTCAAAGTCAAGCATAGCGTTTTGTTATTTTACGTTTCGAATTTTTAGTATATTATAAAATGACAAGAGCAAACAGTGTTCAATAAATATTATTTTTCAATAAAAATTATTTTAAAATATAGTTATTACCGAATCACAATAACTTTAGTATATTTAAATTAAATATACTTATAATGTTCATCTTAAACATGATACTAAATATTTGAAGCGCAGAAACAAAACATATCTGAGGGACGTCCTTAACTGGAGTTAGAAGATCCTATCTATCCGTGACCTAATCCGAGCTTGAGGGAATACTGTTATCGAAACACCAGTTATAGATAGATTAGAAGACATGATCTATCTCAGATAGCTATTTACATTTAAGTAGAGTTAGATTATTGAGACCAGCCGTAGGAGGAGTTCAGTCACATACACACGGACAAAACAATTATGTATATACAAATAAGTAATTTTCATGTTTATTATTGTTTAATTAAGCTTTTATCTATAAAGTAAGCGATAATGACAAAATTTAACAACGATATATTAACTAAAAATCCATCAAAACTTAAGATAATGTTGCAGTGACAAAATTATATGACAATGATTTATTTTTGAAAACAAGTTTTTATTCAAATGTATAATCGTTAATCGTGCTTAATCGTTTTATTTTCGCTGTGTCTGGCGACCATTTTGAAATTCGCCATTTTGTTTTTATTTTATTTTCATGTATTGTCATCAAGAACAAACACGCAGAACTGCAAGGTCATAGGTCTAAACGAACTGATTCTTATTCAGCTTGACTTGACTTAAACAAACTAACAAACATTTTAAACTAAATAAAAGCTTGTAAAATGTAAAATACATGCTTCAATGAATTCAAATTACATACGTGGATCTCATGAAATAATAAAACCTGAACGAAGTCATAAAAACCAATTAGGTATAAATAAAATCAACCAGGGCCTATTTGAAGTTTAAAGGTATTTTTCCAGTCTGTCACAGAGTACTGAGCACTGGGAACCTTCACTGTATCTGTACCTCTTTTAGTAGATAATGTGTAACAAATTGGCGCAGTTGCCACTTGTAAGCATTTATACTAAAAAGCCGCTTCGATAACCCTTTGGCACAAATTATAGACTTAAGCGGGAGTGCAATAATTATCATATATTTTTTTTTTTAATAATTTTTTACACAACTGAAGTTCTCTTTAGGTATAATATATGATTAGAGTTATATTTTATTAGAAAATCAGTCTATACGAGTCAGTTTGCGTTCAAACAAAAGCGACTTGACGCATGAGTTATCATCTATAAATCATTAGCTGCTGACTCTTATATGAAATCTATAAATATTATAAAGCAATATCTAATTTCGCGTCTATCTGTCTGTTTTTTTAGTTCTTTTAAACCACGCAATGAGTCTTTTGTTTATTTCGATGATAATACATTTATTGTATATATAGACTATAGAAAAATCCATGTATTCTAATGAAGTCGTGATAAGGAGCTTAAAGTCGCTTACGTTGGTTACTCTGGCTAAACCTTATGAGGTATATAAAAAGACTATATTACGAAATTGTATATCTCAGAAATGCCTATAGAAAATTGTACAATGGTATATAATCGTTACATAAAATAAACCTACAGTGATATTTTATTTCTTTCACAAATTATTTAAAAGTAATTACATATTTGCGACGCTATTTTGTCGAATACAGTATTAATCCTAATCCAGGGAAATATTTTAGTTATGTTGAAAGTTTAATGTACGTTAAAATTAAACTTTACAGCATATCATTTCAATGGCAATCTTCGAAGATATCACCTATTTAAAATTACGCGTTACAACAAAGATGTTTGTATGAAGATTCATACATAACTTCCAGTTGATTAAGCGTAAATATCAAAAATCTACAAATGTGTGTATATCATTAAGACAATTATGTGAATGAGACATAAAGCAGAAGAAGGCACGGGTCGCTAGTTTCTAATATAATAAATTTTATTTCTACCATCCGTATAACGGTGCGTATTCTAAGGAGCTCTTTAACTAGTGTTAACAGTAATTCAATGCTAAATGTATAATTAAATATAAGTTTTGTTATTTATTCATGAATGTCAACCTATAAGAGACTCACTGCAGAGCCATAGGTCACTTTCTGAAGGAAGGTATGGTCATAATCACCACAGCAGCTGGCAATATATTGGCGACTTTAAACTCCAATAAATTCAATTCTATACCTTCCCACAGTAGTACTACGAGGACATTTCACTGGTTCAGGTTTCCTCACGATGTCTTTCCTCATTCTCAGCCGATAGTGTTACCAATTTAAATTAGTATGTGTACGTGAATTCTGAAAAATTCGCAGTTACATGTCGCTACACTGACAAATCGTTTGTTCTCTTATGTTTTGTACCACATGCCATAGTCGGCGCGGCGCGTCGGACGTGGTACTTATCTATAGGCGCGACTACACCTGTTCGTCAGGCCTTTACGTTCACCGCTCCGATTGTCAAGCTCACACGACAACGAGCGCCGTTTATGTGGAGGAGATGCCTTTACTAACATAATTTACTTTTTATTTCTAGCTTTTACTCGGCTTGTTAATTCAGCGATAATGTTATATAGGCTATCAAAATATAATGTACAATATTTTTATTCCAAATCTGTTATATAAATAAAACTAGCTGGCCCGGCAGACGTTGTCCCGCCCTGAGTATAAAAAAATCCTTGACAAATATACTAAAACTTTCCTCATGAATAATTTTATCCACTGGTGAAAACCGCATGGAAATCCGTTCAGTAGTTTTTGAGTTTATCGCGAACAGACAGACAGACGGACGCGATAGGGGACTTTGTTTTATACTATGTAATGATATAGGCCTTAACAGCTATATATATTATAAGCTAGATGTGCCCGCGACTCTGTACGCGTGGAACCTAATGTAAAAAAACAGTGACTAATAAAATCTGAATGTATTAAGTCCATTTACTTTTCTCTCATATTTAAGTCGCGTCGTCATTAAATACAATACAATTTACCATACCTTTTGACAGAGGGAACCGATTTTAATGAAAGCATGACTAAACGTTACTCGAGGATATGCTTCATGATTTTCTTGATGAGGTTTCATCGTCCGCGCAGTACTTTAACAGTGATGCGCGTTCGTACAAACAGACAGACAAACATTTCTAAAAATGATTGAAAGGTTTTTTATAATTTCTTCCAAGACACCTGCAATTTTTTTTCCACAAAAATATATAAAGCACAGACACGTTAGATTTACATTCTTATTATGTATGTAATAATAAGTCTTGATAATAGTTAGAGGTCTTTATAACTACTATATATGTGTAATAGGTGAAGCTATTGTGTTATTTTACAAAAAAGGTTGCTATAGACTATTGTCAATTATTCTGTTGTTGGCGTTTGTTTCTCTTTTCTATATCATACTAGCTGGCCGCCCCGGCTTCGCACGGGATTACTAACGAAATAAATGAGACCAAATCTTAACAGTACGACCTTTTTGTAGGTGGTAGAGCCATGCTGAAGCTACTACTGGTTTCAGTATGAATGGGTCGGTTCGCCCGGGATAGTATCACCCTCTCACAGGAAACCTACGTGAAGTAATAGTGCTTGCAATGTTGCGTTTCGTTCGGTCAGTGAGAGCGCAGGAGGTACACCTCCCCTCCCTTCCCCTCTCCTGTCCCTCCTCTTGCTTTCCCTTCGTCTTCTCAAACATAGGCTAGCAACGCACTAGCCACTCCCTTGGTGTTGTTAGTGTCTATGGACGGTGGTGATCATTTAACATCAGGTGACCAACCTGTTCGTTTGCCTCCTATGACATAAAAAAATTGTAACGGAATATTTATGCACCTGAACTGTCAAACGTCATTCTGTCAATATTTTTGAAGATCTTGTAGTGGCAATGCTGACAACGCTTTTCGTAAAAAGTACTACGTAGTTAGCCACAGCCCCCACTCGAGTCAGTCGTTATAAAGCCTCCGTCGCTAACCCACGTTTACTTTTCCAAATAATAAATCTTGATTAGTAGTTTATAAATTGGAGTATTATTTTCTCCACCCTACACTCACACACGCCAAACACTAAAATCTTTACTGTCTTTTCTCTCATCTACGTACTCACTTTTTTGATATTAAACAATTTTATCCCAAATTTTTCTTTCAATATAAGTTTTGTCCTGATCACATACACAACAATAAAATAATTAGTCAAATGGGTACAATGATTCTGATGTGATGCAGTTGCATATATTCGGCAATTCATTTTTGTTGATATAGATCAAAAGCTTGTAAGAATAAAACTATAATGAAAAGAATACACGCAGAGTTTTTGGCGGTATTTTGGTTTGTCATGTAGCGGATTGTACATTTTATCCATAATCTTGTATTATTTGGCTCTATATTTTATAATATTGGTGATGTTTTACGTAGTATAGTTCGGTTACTGTGCACATGTGAAGTGGGTGGGAAACAGTACCACGGAGCATGAATTCTGAGCACAAAAACTTCATGGCAAGTTCTAACAAGAGAGCCACCACCTTGTTAGGGTATTAAAATTATCACATGACACTTGTAATAGCATTACCTACTCGACAATACCAGTAATAATCTACTAGGAGATTGGTTGCCAAAAAAAAAAGAAGAATGAATTTGCGTTGTTCGTATCGTGACCTTATGTGTAAGCAATGTGGTCTCTTTCACACCTACTGCTTGCTGCATAGTGCTTGCTATATTCGCACTTTCAGATAACACATGCCGATCATTATCACTGTCAATAATGTGAACAGACAATTGATTATCAAAAGCAGAATAATAATGAATTATAGGAATTTTATTTTTCGTAATAAAGACCACCTCTAATAATACAATGTCGTTTGTTTAATTAATTCAGTTTTATTACAGTATTGTTCGAAAAGTTTAAAAACAAACAACAAAGGTATAGAACCATAATATAAAACTGGTCGCTTACACTCATTATTTGAAACCTTACCCGTATGGAGTTTTGAGTCACACTATAATATAATGTATACCTTTTTCACGTTTTTTTAAAAGTATATTCTAATCTGAGCTGTCATCGGCGGTAACAGAAATAACTTGGAATATGAAGGCAGGGTTCTAATGAGACAAAGGGTTAATGAGAATAACAATGGCCGAGCAGTAAAATATTGGATTTATTTACGTTGGACTGTGCGGCCAATGATCTGATAACACGTCGATGCGTCATTAAGGTCAAGCTCTCTTGATTAAACATTATTTAAATTTTCTTAAAAAAAGCTACAGATCACTAAACATGTAAATAACACACACACACACTACGTATTTATTACTTTATAATGAACTGATGATGATAAACAAACGGAGAGATTAATTAGAAATGAGATTATTATTCAAACGCTCAGTATATTTAAAACATATATCGGTTTAACTTTCATATATAATTTACGTGATTTGATATATATTTTACTATAAATATAATCTATTCGTAATGAGAAATGCAATAAAATCCGAAAAACAAGTTCATTTTAAATTATTTAGTTTCTTAATAATGTAAGTTTGTTTATCTTCTATATCTGTATAAACAGCTAGAAAAGTATGCCGTTAATATAGATTTCGATCAAATATTAAAAAAAAAAAGTAAAGTTTTACTTTTTAAACGCTTGGACCTTATGTAAAAATAACATAATCACAATAGCTTTAATAAAATTACGACTTTTGAAACGGTCAGTGATGGGTATTTGTTTACTTGTATTTGTTTGTTCAGACGTTATGGTAAGCAGTGTCATGCTTACGTTTTTTCCTCGCTACGTAAAATGTATTGTTAAAATAATATACGATGCAGAGGGAGTTTTATAATAGCTATATTATGATATTATCGTATAAGTTAATCGATAATTTCAAATAGACTGTTAAACTTTTTTCGGTTATATTAAAATCAGAAAACAGATAGCGATTTAAAGAAAACACAATCGTACTAGGTTAGGATAGGTTAGAATTTTTGTCCGTAATTACAAGCGAAGAAAAATAGTAACATACACGTTCGTTAGGCTTTTTTGTATGATGCATTAAGTAAAATTTAGATTTACATAAAACATTTAACCCATACATGTATATAATATTTAAGTGTGTTTAGTTTGTCACGTCTAATCTCCGAAACGGTTGGAGCAATTTTGATGAGACTTTTACTTATAGAAGCGCTACGTAGGTTATATGTGTTTACACTTTTCAATTGGATCTTGTCAATGGTCATAGAATTTATGGGAGGTAATTTAAAATCGAGAAAATGCTATAGGAGTTAAATACTCAATAATGGCAAAAAATAAAATAAAACGTGTCACTATTAAACTCGATAAAACACACAGTTCCCATGAAATATTCAAACCATTTTCAGGAGAATAAAATAGCATTTCTTAACCAGACACATTATGTTGATAGAGTACATTATTTTGTATTTTTTTAGGTAAGTTCAGCCTCACCCTTAACAAAACACCGCGCTGCGGTCACAATGATCAAATTTCGTTTTTATTGTTAATCCGGGCCACTAAATGAGCAGCCGCATATAGAGTCCACTAAACAACGACTCCGGTCGGTGTAAATTGAGAAAAAATAAACCCATCGGATTCCAGAATCCGATGAAGATTATCATCGGTCGTACGGTTTTATTAAAATAATAATAACACGGAGATGATAATGATGTGCTCTTATTTGCTGACGGTACGTTTGGGTAAACGGAATGCAAATATAATCGATGTTACAATATTGCAAAAATGTGTATATGAATTTAATGCAAAATAATATATCCAGACACACCGATACCTTCGTTTACTATACCGACGTGGCCAACGACAAAATTGGTAGATTCATCCATCCTAAAAATGGGTATAGAAGATAATAACGAAACCGGCCATAAAGTCTGTTATCTGAACAAGAAATTAGAGTTACTAATACCATAACATAGTATAAAACAAAGTCCCCTACCGCGTCTGTCTGTGTGATTGCGATAAACTCAAAACCTACTGAACGGATTTTCATGTGGTTTCCACCAGTAGATAAAGTGATTCATGAGAAAGGTTTTGGTATATAATCTGTCTAGGATTTGTTTTTATAGTCACGACGGGACAACGTCCGCCGGGCCCGCTAGTAGATTTATATAATACCTATTGTTTTTTTTTATATTATAGGAGGCAAACGAGCAGGTGGGTCACCTGATGTAAGTGATCACCACCGTCCATAGACACTTGCAACACCAGGGCAGTCGCAAGTGCGTTGCCCGCCTGTATGGGGGGGGGGGAGGAAGAGAAGAGGAAGGGGAGGGTAGGTGAGTCTCCGACGCTCTCACTGACCGAACGAAACGTAACAATGCAAATACTGTTACTTCACGTCGGTTTTCTGTGAGAGGGTGGTACTACCCCGGGCGATTCGACCCATTCATGCTGAAACCAGTAATAGCTTCAGCGTGGCTCTACCATCTACTAATTGTACCTATTAAGGAAAAAAACAATAACAATTAGCTGTAACTCGTTAAGTATAATAGTAATGTCTTGTTCACTTTAATATTGTATTTAATGTGTACAAAATTTAAAATTATTTCAGAAAAAAGGTGAGGACCAAGAGTCAGCAGGAAAAATAAGTAAATTAATTTAAAAAAAATGCAAATCTTGTCCTCTCGTTAATAAATTAAATAGTAAAATTTCGACGGTAATTCTTAATTATTTTAAGTTTCACTATTGTTGAGGTGTTATTGACAAAAGTACTATGTATTTTGTAGACGTATGGAGACTAAAGTATGAGGAATGGAGACATAAATAAAAGCTGCGACTCATCGACAGTATGAGAAAAAAAAGCGAATTGTTTACAACATTTACTTATTGAGAACACTTGAAAACTATTTTTTATACATATTTTATAGGCTTTAGCGTTTGTCCATAACCTTGCCTGATTTTAAATGTCAAGGTGGTCTAAGGTGGTAATCAGGCCAAACCTAAAGAGACCTAAACATATGCCTGACTATAGATATTAATCTTAAGGGTGGTAGCTATCCGGGTGGGCTTAGAAAAAACCTACCAATATGCTACGGTTTCATAATGCTGTTTTTCTTCTCCCAAAGTTCCGACTCTGTTGTAAGGAAAGAAACCTATGATAATCGACGCGGTGTCCGAACTCGGTATCAACAAACCCATCATTGGAATTGGAATTCTCATTAATAGCTACTAAACAAAAAAAAAAAGAAAATCAGTCGATAAACACAGGAACAAATGTAAACTAGGCTATTTTGTATTATCCTATTTGCCTATAAACTTATAAAAAATAATTATATATACGTGGGAATGATGAGATGAAGAGTGACGGGTCTTACATGTTACAAGGCAAAGAAACCAGGAGTTGCTTAGACTTAGTGACTCAAGTGTAGATTTAAGGGGTACCTACCGATACGCGTCAGAATTATATATTGGTTGATTACCTTGTTAAATTATAATCTATGTGTAATTTTGATGTGTACGCTATATTCCTGTAAAGTTATATATACACGTGTATTGTGTCCTGTAAAGTTATATATACATAACATGTTCCCCGGCGGTCACCCATCGAAGTACTAAAACTGTGTCCGAAGTTGCTCCGAAGAACTTCAATGATTTCAACACTGTGTTTACCCACACCACTTTTCACCAGACAAAAAAGTTGCGGTTCAGTATTTCAAAACTTTACTATAAGAAGTTTCATTAAAAAAATGTATAATAACTGATAACAATAATTTGAAATGAACACGAATGGATTAATAGAAATTAATATAACAATTATTTGAGGAGTGCATATGTAACTAATTAATTACGGAGTTATTATTTTACAACAATAATACAATAATGAAACGTATACTGTCGTATCGTGACTTTGAGTGTGAACGAGGTGAAGTGCATTCTTTTTCACACCTATTACATCTGTTAAAGTTCATCGTTACTATACCTCCTATGGAAAAGTCTAATAATACATATCATATCTCACACACCGAAAAGTTATATATACACATAAATAAAATTGGAGTGTTTATATGTAATGTAAAAATAACAGCTTTTTAATAAATAAATATGAAAGTATACGTTATTCAAATAAAAACGTAATTTAAAAAAAAAATCTCTGTCTGTTTATTCCGGCTGAAGTCCAAAACGGTTTAGTCGATTTGGACGGAACATTCACAGACAGGTAGCTGATGTTATATGCAGTAACTTATATTACTTGGATGTAACAAAAGAATTAAGATTTCGCGCAAATATGATACACTAAAGAAGGAATTTACACAACCGAGCGCACGTTTACAATGGTACAACAACAACTTTCTTGGTAAATTTCACTCAATCAAAGTCGCGGGTAACAGCTAGTCTACCAATAAAAATGTCATCGAAATCGGTTCAACCCTTTCAGAGATTTTCCCAAGACAAACAACAAACACTTCAATGTTATTTATATATATAGATTCAGATTGTAAATATGCAAATAAAGCTCTCAAGAACCGCAACAGTCTATAGATTTGTCAACAGTAATCGGGACCATTAGCGGCAATTAGCAGCGAATGTCACTTATCAGTGGAGGTAGATTGAAGCAATCCGTACGTTACATTGAACACAGTATATTAAATCCTGTCTTGTTCAAAATAAATCATACAGTCTGAATGTAAGTTGGTTTGTGACCCTTCATCCACTAAGCCGAAAATCTTGAAACTTTGCATCCATATTATAAATAGTAAAAAAGTACGGGTCCCGAAGGATAGATCAAAGCTATATTAATGCAAGAGAATCTGCGATTATAAGCTAGTCTAATATACATATAAAATACCGATGTGCACTTGTTCGTATTTCTTTTACTTCGAAACGGCTTGACTGAGTTTTATTTTCAATTTTGTTGATTTCCCACAAAAACAAATGGACTTAGCAATATTGAGAGAAAGAGGTGGTTGCAATTTGATACGAGACACGTTCGTTTCCCTTGAATACGAGTCACTTCTGTTCCTCATGACGCGCTTCATGAGCATTATGTAATAAAGTCACAAAAAATCGTCAGTCATGATTTAGGTGCAAGTCAGAGAGTCGCGATAATTTCAAAGTCCGTTAAATACCTTAAGATTAATGATCACAGGCTTTGCAAAATTGATCAGATAATTTAATAGCAGACTCCTTCTCCATCAAGCTCAAAAGATCGAAAGGACATATATGAAGATTGTTACCAAAACATTATTTTTATTTGTTTTGTACCTATATGGTCATCTGGATTGTTCTTAGCTACATTCAGAATCAATAGAGCTGCTGGTGAGACCAAGGTTGTTTTTAAAATGTTCAGTCTATATACATATAATAAGAATGTAAATCTAACGTGTCTGTACTTTATAGATTTTTGTTAAAAAAATGTTGCAGATGTTTAGGGATAAGTAATATAATATTGTTTGTATGAACAAGAAAATCATGAAGCATATCTTTGAGTAACATATACTTTTAGTTTCAGTAAAATCGGTTAGGTCTGTCAAAAGTTATTGTAATTTTAATGACGACGCGACTTAGGTACGAGAGAAAAGTAGATAGTAATTAGACTTAATACATTTAGATGATTTTATTACTCACTGTTTCGTACATCAGATTCCATGCAGACGATGTCTCGCGTACAGACAGCTACGGAGTACAGGAGTATATTTCAAATCGTCTGAAGAGTGTATCAAAGAAATTTAATGACCTAAAAAACTAATCATGTACAATCTATGCAGACCCTCAAAATTATTGTGGGTAGCAAGCATCTGAAGATGATGAGAAGATCTTTACATTATTATGAAAAAGCTCACCACCGCCCAATTGTTTTCGCGAGTATAAAACAACTGCCAATGCTGATGCGTTTGTTCCAGTAATGTAAACAGGCAGGAGAGTTGGTAGCGAGGGACTTGCGGGTGTGCGTGCACAGGTGACGGCACAATGAGATGTTGTATATCACATTAACATTGTGTTCACTACCTGGACGTTGTCTGGTGTTGTACATTTGCAGACATCTCTTGGACTGTATACATGGCGGTGGGAAGTAAGATTTGTTACGTCCAAATAAATATTAACTTTGTTCTTACTCTCATCTTTTCATATAACTTTTTCTATTCCTTTGAAGCTCAGTCAAGTCAAAACTATTGAACATTCTTCGTAGATGGTTCTAGTGTACTTATGTTTTCGATGGACCCTGTGCCATTTTTTAAATTCCCAACTAAACGGGCGGGAATTATCTAGTCTAGTTTAGAAGGATTTAACTTTAATTTATCTTGGTTAAACTGACTAACTAAATTGGTCATGTCAACTTATGGCAAAATATAAAGGATTTATAGGCTTAGTATTCAGAAGTAACTTTAAATATTTTTTCCCTGAACTACATTAATTAACACTGAAAACGCTTTGGTATAGATTTATGAAACGCTGTACTCAGCGTACCTATAGAATATTTTTTAGCCTCTCTCTATATAAAACCTCTCACCGTTCTCTTTTCTCATAAGTATTTGGCATGTTGAATTTCATTGTAAGAATATCACCGTTTTTTTATTTGGAAATTCAGATGTAATTTATTGAAATACAATTTATAAGTAAATTGTAGTGTATCCAAATGATCATTTATTATAGATATGATGATACCGGTACAGCACGGGCAAAACAAATTACCCTAAATCTAGTTGAAAACTATATCAACCCATTATTAAAAAAAACTGTTCTCATGTATGTATTTGATTAAGGGACAGCAAAAGAAACCGAATCGATAAAGAATATTGCATGTGATAGAGATGCGATGGTCAAAATTAGATAAAATTAGGAGTATAAAAAAACCAGCGAGAAAGTAGTTGGAGATTAATCCATGAACTTGGAATAAGCATGTCGTGAGGAGAAATGATAATCATACAATTAGAAGAGACGCTATTATAAAAATGAACTCATAAAGGAGTAAAAGAAAACCGAAGAAGTTATCGATGACTCGCGGGAGAAATAATATGCATATAAAAGATACGAGTAGTTAAATAGCAATTCATAGAGGAGAGTGATAAAGCGAAAGGTTCCGTGCTGACCCTGCTTCTGACGGATAATAGCAAGAAGAAGTAGCAGCAGAAAGAAGAAGAAACAGCGTAGGTTAGTCTAGTAGTTAAAGAGCCTCTTTAGAAGTATTAAACTAACTAATTATTAGCCAAAAATGCGTACGAAAAAAATCGACATGTGAACCGGCCGCTATCTTATTGTGTCGGCATTACCCATTGAAAAGAGCTACCTATTGTTATTTCACTCCGATATAAAACAATACGTAAAGCTTTTCACGTTGATTTGATCTTTTATTTGCTCTTCCCGTGCCTTTGTGACTCGCCGCGATGCCGTTTTATCTTGGCGCAACTCATTAAGTATTGTAATTTTTTTTTTCTTTTTCATTGAACATTTTTATTGCAGCAATTAACTTGGTGATTGTTTACTATAAATTAACATTGTCAATTATTTTAGTTCTAAGTGTCCATATAAATATAGCCGAAGTTATTAAAATTCTATCATTAATTTTCACTAATTAGACCCTTGTGGGACACCAATGAGTATGTGCGGCCATGCGTGTTATAGATAGCCCAAGAGTGTTTGAAACAACGGACTGTTTTCTATAAATAAGTCGTTACATTACAAAATGTGCTAAATCCAATTTTAATCATTCAAATGACATGTTTAATTTTTTTAAGATTTTCAATTTTTATACACTGAGAATGAAGTTCAAATTTCGCCGGTAATAAGGTTTTTAGTTATTTTTTATGGTCTTCATATTTTGCATGTACATAATTTGAAGACCTTGAAATATGATGTAAAATATTAGTGTATTATAATAGCTAAAATTGGATTTAGGTTATTTTGAAATGTAACGACTCAATTATGTGTTGAAAACATTTCGAAAATGCGAACATATATTAACTCAGCTCCACACTAGTTTGAATTGAAGCAGTAACATTGGTCCTGGAGTTTTTGGCAGGATCTTGGAATACGATGTAGCGGTCTTTATATTTTATCTATAATCTTGTGTTATTTGGCTCTATATTGTGTAACGTTGGTGGTGCTTTACGTATATAGTTTGGTTATTGTGCACAAGTGAAGTGGATCGGAAATAATATCACGGAGCATGGATTCTGACTTGCCACAAAAACTCCCAGGAATGTTCTAACAAGATGGCCACCGTCTTGTTAGTTCATTGAAATTATATCAAGAAAATTGTAATATCGATACTCACTTGACAATGGCAGTAATAGTCTACTAGAAGACTGGTTGCCAAAAATAAAATAGAAGAAGAAATTGTAATACTATTAACTACTCGACAATGACAGTAATAATCTAAAAGATTGGTTGCCAAAAATAAAGTTAAAAATGTTTGTGAAAAAATAAAAAAATATTATGCTTGTGTTATTTTTCAGATTTTTAAAAACGTTACCTATTATTGTTTTTATAAATCATCAATTAAGATATTATATACACTCCTCGTGTATGAAATTTCACAACAAAGATTCAAACCATTTCCGAATTATAGCATTTTTTTTTTCGAACTGACTACGCTATGTACCTAGCAAGGTCTTAACAGCTTCACCGGACTACTAAGGCGAGCGCTTAAGGCACTGAATCGATTTTATTTGACCACTAGCTCAAGGTTGCACGGCACACCTCGGCTTGGGCTGTTGACTGATACATATATCCAGGCATATAAGTATCCAACTATAGACTTTGGAATCGTTTTGACGAAAGGTGTGGTTGGAAATGCTTTAGAATAACTATAAGAAAGGACGAATGAATCGATTTGGGGGAGTCCAAGCCGCTGAAGCAAATGCTACAATTTAAGATTTCATTATTGAAAAACAAACAAATAGTAGGCGAAAGGTGTACGAGTTGATCCCATGAGGTAGGATGATCATTTTCGACTGCATGCAAACTGCTAAAGCCATAAAAGTGAATTCTTTAGCAAAACGTAGCCTCATTTGCTCCCTCACCACAGTTCACTAGCAATGGCAGCGTGAGCGACGTGATGGTTTTTACGGAAGAAAATACAAATTGTGTTCAGTTATTATAATGTAAAGTTGACTTTAACCTTATGGTACTTTTATGAAATGAATAAATACAATTACTGCTGTGTTTAAGGCTTTGTAATATGCTTAATTTTAGTTTTTGGACAACGTGGAAATAGCGAGGTGGCTGTACGTTATGTTAGTAGACTTTGAACGAAACAATTAACCTTGGGGCGAGATGATTCCCTTCCTTGTATACCAGATGATCCCCGGGATCATATTATACCTTAACTTTTCCTAATTACGTTTAACTTATTTTTATTTTAAGTTTATAAAAATGTTTGCTATAATTGTTTAGTATACAATATAAGTAAGTATTTAATGTAATCCCTTTTTTACATATTATGCCACGTAAATGTTAAGAAAAACCACTCGACGCATGTAGACTAAAGCATCGATGGCAACTGCTATTGACGCTATAAGAAATGGAATGGCTTTTATAACGCAAGCAAAGAAGTTACATTGCCTGCCTATCATGGCATTAAAACGTAGGGTCAAAGTTAAAAGTAAAATAGCTCTTGGTGTAAAGATATTTAGGAGGAAGAAAAACTCTTTTCACAGAAGAATAAGATATCAAACTCATGAATCATCTTATAGATATGGAGACAAGAATGTATGGGTTAACAGTTAGCTGTGAAAAACAATGTTCCACAACCATTGAATGGAGAAAAGGCAGCATGGTTAAGAGGATTTAAACAAAGCTATTCCGATATCACCCTTCGTGCTCCTGAATCCACTTCAACTGCTAGCGCTCGGGCTTTTAACCAACCTGTTGTAGACAAGTTTTATTCATGGTTGAAAACCGTCCTGAATGAAGAAATACTTTCGCCTCATCGAATTTATAACGTTTATGAGACTAGAATTTTGGACCGTGCCAACAAAAATATACATACAGAATGATAGATAGAGAATGTCTATATTGTAGGATAAAATTTTCAAGCAATAATAAGGGTGGAGGTTATATAAATTGTTGTGCATGCAGAAAATGGAGTCTTGAAGCTTGTGCCGGGATAGGTACCGACGATCCTGATGAATTTACTTATGATTTGTAACACCGCCAAAAATGAGTGTAAACTTATAAGGAGAGAAAAGAAGACATTATTATTAGCTTATTCTCGTAATGATTCAGGAATAAGTTCAAGTATTGATCTCGAATTATGATTAATATAGGTAAGGGGCACAATATAGCCACAAATTAGAAGGCTGGTTTAATTATTTTTATTTTTATTGAATTAAAATTTAAGTGACCCTTGATTTTGTTGAGTTTATAAACCAGAACACACGTTATATTGTATCGTTAAGAATATTTTAAATAAAGATGTTGAATAATTTTGGTACACGTTTTTCTTTAAGAAGAAGAATTTTCTAAAAGAAGAAGCATAGGGGAAAGACGATCATTGGAATCATCTTACCCTAACCATAGGGATAATCTTAACGACCGGCTGTTTAATATGATTACTTTATAGTTTTAAAAATATGTATATTTTATTATGAAAACTTATTACATTAAATATTCCGAGTATGAGAAAAGTAAGATAGATAAATTTGATAGTAGTAAACGTGATCATGTTTGTTTCATATGAAAAAATGCATATTCTTTTTGGATTCTTGCTTAAGGTGATCATCTTGTACACCTTTACCGTACTTATGGGATAGTTGTTAAATACATAGACGGTAATAGTAATAAATAATAATAGTATAAATTGCATTATAGTAAATACAAGGGTTTTCAACACTTTGACTGCCACGTATTAATCTCATATTTCTTTTAGGGCGCCACGGAACAATTTTTACTATTGTAAAAAGATCTAGCGCTCCAATCACCTATAACCACCGTCGAGCGGCCTCACAAGAGAAATCGTGGTCAGTCACATATAATCAAGGTAACAGTCATAGTGTTAATTTTTTTTAATTTTATTTTTATTATCCTCTTTGAGTGTATTTAAAATAATCAAAGTCGATATGATTAACCACAAAAATGATGTGTTTTCACATATCTATCTATTTTTTATCATTTATGCTATTCCCTTATCTTCTCCCTATTTTCTCAGCCACTCATATTTATATTTACTATCGTACCAGTGTCCCTCATACTAGAAAGGTTACAAAATTCGTGGAACAAATTAAGTACACCGACAGAACTTCAGATTTATTAATATGAATAAAATATATAACAGAAGGTAGTATTCAAACAAAAATCTTAAATGAAATAAACCAACATCGTTTAAGATGACTCGAAATACCTTGATTTTTTCTTTGTATCACAAAACCACCGCTGCCAAATCACATTTCGTTTTTTATAAAAGACAATTTTACATTTTATGTTTCGTTCATTAGCATTATCCGAACGATATATAGTCCGAAGATAGGATTATAAAAGCTAAAACAAAGGTTTATCTTAGTAACAAACGTCGCTCAATAAAAAGTGCGTTGAACTCGAGACACGGTAGTAACATGTATGAGAAATGTCGATGCATCGTTTGGAATTATATGGAGCTGGGCTAACTTTAAATTATCAAAAATATTTTGTTACGTTTTAATTCAATTTGAATCAAACAGAACTATCTTATCGTATATCGTATGCTTATAGTAGACTTTCTTCAAACTAGCTGATTGAATTTTATATTCTACTAGCTTCTGTCCGCAACTTCATCCACGTGAAATAGTTAGTTTGGGCTAACGCGTAAAAAAACGATTTTGGAATATTCTTCACTAGTGCTCCGCTTATATTCGTTTTAGTGTGATGATATATAACTTATAATAAGCCTTCCTCTATGGATGAGCTATCTAACACTGAATTTTTTTTTTGGGTCAATAGTTCCTGTGAGTAGCGCGTTTAAGCAAACTCTTCCACTTTATAATATTAGTATAGATATGTTTTTTTTTGTTTTTGTGCTTCCTGTGATACTTTAGCATATGTTGAACTAGACAAATAATTATACAGATATACACCTTTTAATATACGTTATATTCAATATTAAGATTAAAAAAGTTCGTTCCAGTCTTGGATTATAAAAAAAACACTCGTAAAAATTTTAAAGTACGTAGACGCATCCATAAGTTTTAAGTAATTATTCAAAAACTTAGTTATAATTATATCACTGTCTGTTAAACTTAATCCCATAAAATGTTAATCAAACTATGAAGGTGTTGTTTTGATGATATACTTATGATAATATGCAAATTATAAAAAATACTACATAATTGTATTATAATCTTATCTTATATATATATATATATATAAGAGATTCCCACCTATATATTGACTCATCACGATATCTCTGGAACCATAAGGCGTAGCGACTTGAAATATAGTAGGAATACTCCTTTCGCCGAGTAGAGGTCAGCTAAGAACGGATTTTACGAAATTCCACCCACAAGGGGGGTTGCGGGAGGTAATCAGGGCGGGACAACGTCAGCCGGGCCCGCTAGTTATCAATATAGCGATAAACTTTTAACTAAATAAACTAACGAATTCTACACAATTTTATCAGTATTGTAGTTTGTATATTCGGATTTGCAATTAAATAAAAATTGGACGAGTGCAATATATACGTTGTATTATATTTTTTAAGGATGAAAAATGTCAGGATATCAAAAATATTTTAAGGAAAAACCTGATGGACGTGGAACTTAAGACAGGCTTTAATTCAGATGGTTGAAAACAATTGTTATGAGAGGTTGCAAAGAAAAAACTGAACTTGCATATTGAGAGCTTATATTATAAAAATAATACCTTAATTCTATCTTCTATCTTCTATATATATCTATATAATTCTATCTTCTTCTATACATATAGTAAAAATGAAGTGTCTGTATGTAATATCAAAATAAAAATTTTTGACTGATTGGGTATGAAAGTATACACGCTACTGATAACAAAAATGCAAATTTTAATTTTTTTTCGGTCTGTCTGTCTGTCTGTCTGTTTGTTTCTTCCGGCTAATCTCCGAAGCGGCTGGATCGAATTTGACGGTAATTTCACTGGCGGATAGCTGAAGTCACAGCGGGTTACTTAGGCTACTCTAAATTAGACTAGGTATTAACCGCGGCTTCATCTGCAATGCTATCTCCAAAACTATTGGATCGATTTTCACGGAACTTTCACCAGCAAATAGCGGACATCATATCAAGTAATTTAGTCTATTTTAATTTAGACTAGATGTTAACCGTGGCTTTGCCCGCAGTACTATCTTCAAAACGATTCGGCCAATCTTCACGAAACTTTCACTGGCAGATAGCTGGCCTTATAAAAAGTAATTGAAGCAATTTTAGTTTATACTAGCTGTTAACAGTGACTTCGCCCGTAATGCTATCTCCAAAACGGTTCGATCGATCTTCACATAACTTTTACTGGCAGATAGCTGGCCTTATAAAAAGTAATTGAAGCAATTTTAGTTTATACTAACTGTTAACCGTGACTTCGCCCGCAGTGCTATCTCCAAAACGGTTGGATCGATCTTCACATAACTTTCACTGGCAGATAGCTGATCTTATAAAAAGTAATTCCAGCAATTTTAGTTTATACTAGCTGTTAACCGTGGCTTTGCCCGCAGTACTATCTCCAAATCGGTTTGACCGATTTTCATGGGACTTTCACTGGCAGATAGCAGCGGACCTTATAAAAAGTAATTTAATTTATTTTAATTTACACTAGCTGTTAACCGTCGCTTCGCCCGATGTGCTATCGCCAAAACGGTTACATCGATTTTCACGGGACTTTCACTGATAGATAGCAACCTAATAAAAAGTAATTGAGGTTATTCTATTTTATTCGGCTGTTACCCGCGACTTTGTCTGCATGAAATTTAGCATGATTTCAACACATTCTTTATTTTTAATAAGAGAAATAATTATCAGCTTATTGTTTACAATTCGACATTATAATTATTAATAACATTAATGATATAGAGGTCTTCCTAATAAGATTTTAGAATATAGATGTATTACGTAAAGAGTTCCATAATACAATTTCTTGCGGAACAGACAAGCGTTTATTTTTTGTATAGTCACAAAATCTTAATTATAATGAAGGCAATGTATATTAAATGTAATGTAAATGTAAATCTTTATAATAATATTTTAAGTTATTGTTTCATTAGTTCATTATACAGTGTAAGTGAGCACTGAGGTAGTTATATTGTGGGTTAAGGTTCCAAATATATTGCTGATGACAAACCTCATTTGACACGCTGTTAGTATTTATATATCTAATGTACACGTTACATGTTACTGTAAGTGGCGTGCGTGTCATACTTACAATTGCTTTTAAAGAGCATTTCTATAATTGTACATAATCTCACAATTTTATAATTCTTTAATACGTTTAAAAAAAAATGCGTGCGGAGCTGCGGGTACAGCTAGTATATACATAAAATTATAAAGATTTACCCCAGTGCACACATCACGCAAAAACTATTGGATAGCTTTCGGTCAATTTGTTGGTTTTACTTATTAGACATAAGAAATAACACGATATCCTCATTTAATATAAAATTTTAATAAATTTCGATTTATATAAGCACTACACATTCAGCAACATGCTTTCTTATTAAGGCAAGGTCTTAACAGCTTCACCGGACTACAGCTTTCTTATAGTGTAGTAGAGAAGTTAATTTATTAAAGAGGAATTAAGTTAGGAATATATTTTTTCCTTTCAATTTTTTATGTTTTTTCCTTTGTACATTAAATATTTTGATAAAATAACAAGTCGTGGATATCAGTCAGTTCTATAAATAAAAAAATCACATTACTTCATTCAAACATACGATGGGAACAACTCTATATAAATATGAAATCAATCGTATGAAGTGAGCCGACCAGTGTGTAGCGATAATGCGGGGACAAATACAAATTGATAAACAAAAAGAAATACATTACATACATACACGCTTATATTTCTTGTATAGTATTGAATATGGATAGCAGTTGAGTGAATGTAAATGTGCTGAGAATGTTCCAGTGTGTTTTGTTGTAAAAATCTATTATTTTTAATTCTTAAGAATTCTGTCAGGAATTTGTTAGACTATATTCAGTTTGATTATGAATCATTGTTTTGAAGAACGCTTATTAAAATTAATTGAAATGATACTATGCGAATTTACATGATAAATAGCTCTTATATCTTTAATATTTTCGAATGTGTTACCCGTAACCTATAAAGTGACCATAGCTTTTAGTGTTATGCGGAAAGATTCCCACGTCCTTAACTTGAGTGTTGTCACTTTAGCGATCCAACGGAATCTGATAATATATATTTATCGCCAGCGAGAGCAATTACCTTACAGAATCATCTATCACTTCCGACCAGATTGAGTTAAATAAATGGCGGAGTTGGCAATGCCGTGCGAAACAATTGGCCGATGTACAAACAGACGGATCAATGGGAAATGTTAACTATATACTGTGAATGGTACAAATAGTTGCAAACTGATGCGTATATTTTATACCTTTCAGATTCAACCTAATACTAGTATTTTGTTGAAAAAAAAATGAATTGTTTATTTTTAGACAAGTTGTAACGAGTGCGAAAGAGTTTTGTGAGCGTAGAAAAAGTCATATTCTATCCAGTCTGCCTACTCCGGATATACAATAATACTCAAATTAATAGTCCACGTATATACGAATACAAAGAATTTTTATACTGACTTTGTTTTGTGATTTCGTAAAACAACTGAAATGGAATTATTTCTTAAAACAGTACTAATAACAGTTCAATAGTCTACAGTCGCGGTTAACAAGTTAATCTGGAAATTTCACTACAATTATGTTCTAATATTAAAACTAAATGTATTTTTCATTAAAAAATAACACATACTAGCGGGCTCGGCGGACGTTGTCCCGCCCTGATAATAAAAAACCTTGTCGAATTATATACTTCCTCATGAATCACTGTACCCACTGGTAAAATCAACATGAAAATCCGTTCAGTAGTTGTTGAGATTATCGCGAACAGACAGACAGACAGATGTGGTAGACGACTTCATTTTATACTATGTAGTGACAAACGATGGCAAACAATTCATATTTCGTTTGTCTATCAAAATTAACATTTAGGTGGGATATTTAAGTACATTATAAATAATGATTAGACGTCTTCTAATACGATAGCTACTGTGCACAACTGTAAATTAATTGAGTCTCGTAACTGAATAGTAAATTTAAACATAATTAATTATAGTAATTATACTTTTTAATAATAATAATAATAAAACTCTTTATTGCACACACGTTGAAAGTATACAAAATTAGATATCAGTTTACAATATGTGTACAGTTAGGCGGCCTTATCGCTTAGAGCGATCTCTTCCAGGCAAACCTAAGGAGACATTTTATTTTCAAAACTACCGGGTGGCAATATAAATACACAAAAATAATTACAAAAACTATAGTTAAAAGTGAAAAAAAAGAAATGACGCAATATAATAGTTATATTACGACAGTGAGAGGTAATGCCGGTGGAGATATTTTTTAAATAATTTCACAGATCTTGCTTGCCTAATATCACAAGGGAGTGCGTTCCATAGGCGTACAGCTTGAACCGCAAATGATTTATTATAAAATTTAGTGTGACAGATAGGGAATTTGAGTAAATGTTGAGAGCATAGACGGCGTGATGAAGAATCTCTGCAACCTAACATCTCGAATTTATATTGTAGGTAGGGAGGGGAATTGGGATTATGAAGAACGTTATACAGAAGGTACAAGATGTGACTGTTTCGTCGATGCCGAATGGGTAGCCATTTAAGCTTTGAGCGGTATTTAGACACATGATCAAATTTTTTAAGTCCATAAATAAAGCGAATGCATGCATTCTGTAGCCGCTCCAATTTATTAATCAATTCCTCATTAGCGTCCAGGTAGCAGACATCAGCATAATCAAAGATAGGCAAAAGTAATGACTCTGCAAGCATGACCTTAGTCGATGTCGGTAATAAATTGCGCATTCTTCTCAACGAACTGATAGAAGCAAATATTTTTCTACTGACTTCACTCACGTGATTTTTCCATGATAGATTGTTATCAAAGATTACACCTAGATTTTTGGCTGTGGTGGAATAGGGAATTGTAACATTATTCAAACAGATGGGTGCTAACGAGTTCCAGTCTATCTTGTGCAGTTGCCTAGTACTACCAATGAGTAAGCATTGGGATTTTTAAATGCTTAAAAAAGTAAAGCTATTAATACTATGTCAATAATATAAAATAAGGTTACTGCGTTGCAAAACGGTTGGACCGATTGTGGCAGATAGCTGATGATATAAGAAGTAGCCTCGGCTCTTTGTATTTTAGGAAAATAAATTCCACGCGGACGAAGTCTCGAGTAACGTCTAGGTAGGAAATCTGTTTTCGTAATATGTATAAGTCTTATTAAATTTACGAAAAATGGTTTTATTCTGTTAAATGAAGCGACAATAAAAAGTCATTAACAGTAACCCCAAACACATAATCTTCGTTTTTGTAATTATGTCTTTGTAATTCCCTTACATTTATTTTTATGTCGTTTATAATCCTTTATAATTCTTTCTAATATAATCTCTTTATAATATAATTCTGCCAGTGGCATGTGATCAATTTTGTATTATCTGTCTATCAATTCTTTATTCTATCGTCATACAATCATTAGTGTGTTTCTTCGCCCATATTAATTGAAGGGTTAATTGATACCTATGTCTGGTCATGTAATGACTTTATCTTAAAAGATAATTTATAGGAAGTGGGGACAAAAAGAAAAACACGTGCTCGTTTTTTTAACAAAGATGTCAAGTCAGCAGCTGACATGTGTTTTGTGTAAAATACTCACGCTGTCCATTGTTCTTTTTTTTAAATTGTTAATGTGAATCATGTATTTGAACGCCTTGGCAGTAAAATCGATCCGTATGCCGTCACGGCAAACGGCATGGTGCTTTCTTATGGCATCACACCTCCTCCATCTTTGCCACCGCTCTCGTGTGTCTGCGCACGTATATGTCGGCGACATACCAGAATTCTCCCCAGGATCCATCATAAAAATGATACCATTAATGAAAACCATATTAATTATATTTTCTTTTACAGCACCACTCTACAATGATCGTACAAATAATGTTTTTCTTAACTTAATTTCTTATTGCCCGTTTGTAACTCACATCAACTCCGCCATATCTTATTTTTTCAATAATAACATATTTTCTTTATTACAAACATAATTAATATCAACGGTTTACAAAACAATATAAAATAAATAATAATATTGCAATTATTTTAAATCTTCATTAAAAGCTGAAATATATCTTAATTAGCTTATTCAGAAATAATTATAATAAAAAATACACCGGAAATGTCGCATTTAACACATTTATGGCAAAACTAAACCATATTTATATTTTAAAATTCTTAAAACAATATTAGATTACAATTAAACATAACCAAAACTTTTATTAAATCTAATTAATTTAATTCGTTACTTATCATAGTAATCTGTTCGTACTATTCTATATTTTATTTACTTTATAACAAGGAGTTGCTAATAATATTTCCTGTTATCTAAGTTCCGATAGATGGCACTACAGATAATACAGCTTTGATTTAATTTGTTACTTGCTTACATTGACATCAGATGGCTATATGGTCGCGCGCCCATACGGCCATACTGACTTAAGCGCGCTCTCGGCGCTTACAAATACAATATTACAAAATCATTAACAGAAATAGCAGATCGTCTTAAATAATATGTAAATAGAATAACACAAAATTATTAAACCATAGTCTTAACTTAAACATTATCAGGAAATCGTTTAAGACAATAAAATCACTTTACACAAATAATAAAAGTAAAATTTACAACCTCGATTAATTAGTAAACATTTCATAATCAAACATGTTTTAACGTTTACAAGGCTACCATACTAAGATATCGTCAACACCAGCAACGGTAATCAATTAATCAAATATCGTAACAGGCAATCACCCATCCTGGGATCTAGCCAACATCGTAACAGGCAATCACCCATCCTGGGATCTAGCCAACATCGTAATAGGCAATCACCCATCCTGGGATCTAGCCAACATCGTAACAGGCAATCACCCATCCTGGGATCTAGCCAACATCGTAACAGGCAATCACCCATCCTGGGATCTAGCCAACATCGTAACAGGCAATCACCCATCCTGGGATCTAGCCTCAAAGACCGGGATAAGGATGCGCATGGTGGCCAGCCAGCGCGTAAGGAAGGATGTTTTGGATAGGAACAAAAATAATAATAGGAATAATAAAAACACATTTTTTTTTTTTTTTTTTGTTTTTGTATTATTGGATGTCGAAGCTCCAAAAGTACCGTTATCTGCCCATACGGTCGACTGCTCAGGGTGAGAGTCACTTTCAAAATGGTCGCATTGTGCAATCGTGCATAGGGAGCATTATTCTGAAAGGATCGCTCGTCCATCCTATCCTCGCAAGCCACTCGCAATGAATCTATACCATCCGTTAGTACATCGTCATCAACCTGTAATAACTTAATACTAGGCGGTGAGCATTTCTTGCTAAGCAAAATTTCCATTGGATTTTTTTTAGCAATCAATACACTAGATTTACCTTAGGAGCGACCCTCATTTCCTTACAATCGCAAGAAATAAAAAACAAAACTCAAAATATCCTTTATTCAATTTAAGCCCTGAGAAGGCGCTTATGAACGTCAAAGCTACCACGGTTCGGAAAACAACTCAGTCATCGAAAATAACCGGCAATCTGGTTTATCTCTTCATGTTATATATTTTTACAAAACATAAATTACATTCGTTATTCGTAGATACATAAAGAGGGGTGTCATTTCCAGACGCCACAAACGTTCTCATATTGATCCGAGTTATAACAGACTTTAGATATTAAAACACGCTTGACATGGTTCTTGAACTCGCTATCCGGCAAATCGGCAATGTGTTTTGGGACTTTACTGTGTTTATAAAACCTAACACTATTACCTAAAAAAAACTGTTTTTGGACTTAGTGAGCCTGAAGCACGGAATGAGCAATTTGTTGTTGTTTCTAGTATTTAAATTATGTTGGTCTTTTCCTAGATCCACCACATCTAAGTTTTTGCGGACACACATTAAAATGTCATCTTTCTGAGACTTGTCTTTAATGATTCGCGAGTCCTCATATTATAAATTGCTCGAACTGCCCGGTTTTTTTTCAATAGGAATATGGTATCTACCTCAGCTGCTTTCCCCCACAAGAAAATCTGACCAGTCTTATTACAGTTATAGCTTTAATAACACTATCCCTTTAATAACTCTATCCCTTTTATAAACACTGTATTCGGCAACACGTGATTTTTTTTTTACTATCATGGTGATCGTTATTTGACTTTACGGACAATTCTAGTTTGCGTTTACGATAAGTTTTCAAAATGGAAATTAATTTAGGTAATGATTCAGGCGTATGACGCAATAGGTCTGAGCGAATATATGCTGGATATAACCTGTCACCACAGCATCAACCACCTTCGCTTTCGAAGCCTCAGGTCTAACTCGCTTGAACAACGATCTCACTTCTGATTTTAGCTATCAGAAGCGGATTTATAAACAAAGAAAAAAAACAAGTCTCAACACAAAAACTTACATCAACCATTAAATAACTCAAGTAACATAATAAATCATAAAACTCCAGGAAATAGAAATAACAATGTAAATTGGAAAGAACTCACGCAATACAACGGCAATCCCGACAAACTTCTGGAGCAACGCTCGGCACGAGAATGATCCCGCACCTATTTCTCTACGCCCTTCTTATGCTCAGGTCAGCTCCTCCGATATGTTGCGACATATCAGGTCGTGTCCACCAAAAACAATCAAATACAACGTTAGGCGATAAAGAAATAAAATACTGGTATAGTTACCACGAACTATTGTTCGTACCGTAGATGTTACTTGCTCAACTGTCCGAGCGAGAATGTTCTCCAAGCCTTTGTGGCGTATTCGGCGCAACTCGATGCGTGATCAGAAGCGAAGGCTCTCCACTTCTGAACGTCATCTGTGTACCGGAACTCCCTGTTCTGTGGTAAAGGTCTGCTCCGGTTGACGTGGTGGCCTAGAATTAGGCCTGTGATCCCACCGCTGCTGTCGGCGACATACCAGAATTCTCCCCAGGATCCATCATAAAAATGATACCATTAATGAAAACCATATTAATTATATTTTCTTTTACAGCACCACTCTACAATGATCGTACAAATAATGTTTTTCTTAACTTAATTTCTTATTGCCCGTTTGTAACTCACATCAACTCCGCCATATCTTATTTTTTCAATAATAACATATTTTCTTTATTACAAACATAATTAATATCAACGGTTTACAAAACAATATAAAATAAATAATAATATTGCAATTATTTTAAATCTTCATTAAAAGCTGAAATATATCTTAATTAGCTTATTCAGAAATAATTATAATAAAAAATACACCGGAAATGTCGCATTTAACACATTTATGGCAAAACTAAACCATATTTATATTTTAAAATTCTTAAAACAATATTAGATTACAATTAAACATAACCAAAACTTTTATTAAATCTAATTAATTTAATTCGTTACTTATCATAGTAATCTGTTCGTACTATTCTATATTTTATTTACTTTATAACAAGGAGTTGCTAATAATATTTCCTGTTATCTAAGTTCCGATAGATGGCACTACAGATAATACAGCTTTGATTTAATTTGTTACTTGCTTACATTGACATCAGATGGCTATATGGTCGCGCGCCCATACGGCCATACTGACTTAAGCGCGCTCTCGGCGCTTACAAATACAATATTACAAAATCATTAACAGAAATAGCAGATCGTCTTAAATAATATGTAAATAGAATAACACAAAATTATTAAACCATAGTCTTAACTTAAACATTATCAGGAAATCGTTTAAGACAATAAAATCACTTTACACAAATAATAAAAGTAAAATTTACAACCTCGATTAATTAGTAAACATTTCATAATCAAACATGTTTTAACGTTTACAAGGCTACCATACTAAGATATCGTCAACACCAGCAACGGTAATCAATTAATCAAATATCGTAACAGGCAATCACCCATCCTGGGATCTAGCCAACATCGTAACAGGCAATCACCCATCCTGGGATCTAGCCAACATCGTAATAGGCAATCACCCATCCTGGGATCTAGCCAACATCGTAACAGGCAATCACCCATCCTGGGATCTAGCCAACATCGTAACAGGCAATCACCCATCCTGGGATCTAGCCAACATCGTAACAGGCAATCACCCATCCTGGGATCTAGCCTCAAAGACCGGGATAAGGATGCGCATGGTGGCCAGCCAGCGCGTAAGGAAGGATGTTTTGGATAGGAACAAAAATAATAATAGGAATAATAAAAACACATTTTTTTTTTTTTTTTTTTTTTTTTTTTTTTTGGTTGTCGAAGCTCCAAAAGTACCGTTATCTGCCCATACGGTCGACTGCTCAGGGTGAGAGTCACTTTCAAAATGGTCGCATTGTGCAATCGTGCATAGGGAGCATTATTCTGAAAGGATCGCTCGTCCATCCTATCCTCGCAAGCCACTCGCAATGAATCTATACCATCCGTTAGTACATCGTCATCAACCTGTAATAACTTAATACTAGGCGGTGAGCATTTCTTGCTAAGCAAAATTTCCATTGGATTTTTTTTAGCAATCAATACACTAGATTTACCTTAGGAGCGACCCTCATTTCCTTACAATCGCAAGAAATAAAAAACAAAACTCAAAATATCCTTTATTCAATTTAAGCCCTGAGAAGGCGCTTATGAACGTCAAAGCTACCACGGTTCGGAAAACAACTCAGTCATCGAAAATAACCGGCAATCTGGTTTATCTCTTCATGTTATATATTTTTACAAAACATAAATTACATTCGTTATTCGTAGATACATAAAGAGGGGTGTCATTTCCAGACGCCACAAACGTTCTCATATTGATCCGAGTTATAACAGACTTTAGATATTAAAACACGCTTGACATGGTTCTTGAACTCGCTATCCGGCAAATCGGCAATGTGTTTTGGGACTTTACTGTGTTTATAAAACCTAACACTATTACCTAAAAAAAACTGTTTTTGGACTTAGTGAGCCTGAAGCACGGAATGAGCAATTTGTTGTTGTTTCTAGTATTTAAATTATGTTGGTCTTTTCCTAGATCCACCACATCTAAGTTTTTGCGGACACACATTAAAATGTCATCTTTCTGAGACTTGTCTTTAATGATTCGCGAGTCCTCATATTATAAATTGCTCGAACTGCCCGGTTTTTTTTCAATAGGAATATGGTATCTACCTCAGCTGCTTTCCCCCACAAGAAAATCTGACCAGTCTTATTACAGTTATAGCTTTAATAACACTATCCCTTTAATAACACTATCCCTTTTATAAACACTGTATTCGGCAACACGTGATTTTGTTTTTTACTATCATGGTGATCGTTATTTGACCTTACGGACAATTCTAGTTTGCGTTTACGTTAAGATTTCAAAATGGAAATTAATTTAGGTAATGATTCAGGCGTATAACGCAATAGGTCTGAGCGAATATATTCTGGATATAACCTGTCACCACAGCATCAACCACCTCCGCATTCGAAGCCTCAGGTCTGACTCGCTTGAACAACGTTCTCACTTCTGATTTTAGCTATCAGAAGCGGTTTTATAAACAAAGAAAAAAACAAGTCTCAACACAAAAACTTACATCAACCATTAAATAACTCAAGTAACATAATAAATCATAAAACTCCAGGAAATAGAAATAACAATGTAAATTGGAAAGAACTCACGCAATACAACGGCAATCCCGACAAACTTCTGGAGCAACGCTCGGCACGAGAATGATCCCGCACCTATTTCTCTACGCCCTTCTTATGCTCAGGTCAGCTCCTCCGATATGTTGCGACATATCAGGTCGTGTCCACCAAAAACAATCAAATACAACGTTAGGCGATAAAGAAATAAAATACTGGTATAGTTACCACGAACTATTGTTCGTACCGTAGATGTTACTTGCTCAACTGTCTGAGCGAGAATGTTCTCCAAGCCTTTGTGGCGTATTCGGCGCAAATCGATGCGTGATCAGAAGCGAAGGCTCTCCACTTCTGAACGTCATCTGTGTACCGGAACTCCCTGTTCTGTGGTAAAGGTCTGCTCCGGTTGACGTGGTGGCCTAGAATTAGGCCTGTGATCCCACCGCTGCTGTCGGCGACATACCAGAATTCTCCCCAGGATCCATCATAAAAATGATACCATTAATGAAAACCATATTAATTATATTTTCTTTTACAGCACCACTCTACAATGATCGTACAAATAATGTTTTTCTTAACTTAATTTCTTATTGCCCGTTTGTAACTCACATCAACTCCGCCATATCTTATTTTTTCAATAATAACATATTTTCTTTATTACAAACATAATTAATATCAACGGTTTACAAAACAATATAAAATAAATAATAATATTGCAATTATTTTAAATCTTCATTAAAAGCTGAAATATATCTTAATTAGCTTATTCAGAAATAATTATAATAAAAAATACACCGGAAATGTCGCATTTAACACATTTATGGCAAAACTAAACCATATTTATATTTTAAAATTCTTAAAACAATATTAGATTACAATTAAACATAACCAAAACTTTTATTAAATCTAATTAATTTAATTCGTTACTTATCATAGTAATCTGTTCGTACTATTCTATATTTTATTTACTTTATAACAAGGAGTTGCTAATAATATTTCCTGTTATCTAAGTTCCGATAGATGGCACTACAGATAATACAGCTTTGATTTAATTTGTTACTTGCTTACATTGACATCAGATGGCTATATGGTCGCGCGCCCATATATACTACATACTTAGTTCCTTCTCTGTGTGAACTGTGTGCTAATGCTATCCGACTATATCTATACTTAACATATTTACTGCTGCTTGTATCCATGATTTGTATCTTTTCTTTAAAATATTATTGTTTTCTAAAGTGCTTAAAAGTTTTCGAATTAGTGGTAATACTATTTATTATTTTATTCGATATTTTGTGTATTAGTTTTTATTAATTACTAGCGGGTCCGGCAGACGCTGTCCAGCTCTGATAATAAAAAAATCCTAGAATCAGACCGCAGCGCCACCTACTGGGTCCAATTGTAAATCTGAACCGTTCTTGAAGCCAGTGAAGCACACATGGCATGACTTTTTACGACATTTCCAATAAGTGTCGTTATATTTCAACCAATTTACACGAAACCTGTACAAACTATATACCTAAACCTTCCTTGTGGATCACTTTATCTACTGGAAATCGCATGATAATCCGATTTCCGTATTTTTTGAGTTTATCACGAACAGACAGACAGATGTGGCAGAGGACTTTGCTATTTAATATGCAGTGATAAATTACAATATTAACTTCAATGATTCACATAGGCCTGACGTCCTTTTTTTTTATTATATCATAGGAAGCAAACGAATAGGTGGGTCACCTGGTGTTACGTGATCACCGTCGTCCATAGACAATAGCGACACCAGGGGAGTCGCAAGTGCGTTGCCAGCCTGTATTTGGGGGAAGGGGGGAGGGGAGGGAGAAAGGATGGGGAAGGTTAGGGGAGGTGGGCTTCCGACGCTTTCACTAACCGAACGAAACGCAACAATGCAAGCACTGTTACTTCACGTCGATTTTCTGTGAGAGTGTGGTACTACCCCGGGCGAGCCGACCCATTCATGCTGAATCTAGTAATAGTTTCAGCGTGGCTCTACCACTTACAACCTACACTTACGTCCCGTATGTAACGGCCAACTGTTGGTTTGGTGTAGTTGTGTGTTGTTTAAAATTTTGCCATCATGCGCAAAAGAAATAGCGTGAAGAAATTCATCTCTTAATGTTGCCGCAATGAAACTTATATCACTGGTTATAACACAGTAGGATTATAAAAATGTCTCTAATACATACTAAAACAACGTTGTATACCGAATCCTGATCTTCCCGCTTAACTGTATGCAGTCTACCACACTTCGAAGCTAGTTTTATTCTTTGTATAAAAATTACGTGCATCGTGAAGAAACTTCAATCATAGCCGCGGGCGTATGTAAAATAATAAAACGCATACCACTTCAAAAAGTAATCTCCTAGTATAACAGATAATTGTATGGTAGTTATGCATAGACACGTGCTGCCAATTAGTTTTACAGCGTATAATAATACGGCGGTAAACAATTATTAACTGTTCGTCATGAATTATCAAATTATATGAAATTTAAACACGTATACTAAAAGGGTTTTATATATATACTAGCGGGCCCGGCAGACGTTGTCCCGCCCTGAATATATAAAAATCCTTGACAAATTATATACCAAATCGTTCCTCATGAATCACTTTATCCACTGGTAAAAACCGCTTGAAAATCCGTTCAGTAGTTTTTGAGTTTATCGCGAACAGACAGACAGACAGACGCGGTAGGGGACTTTGTTTTATACTATGTAATGATATACTAGTTGTCCCGCGGAACTTCGTCTACGTAAAATCGGTTATCTACCGGTTACAAACTCGAAAAATCTTAAAAAACTTGGAACCCGATTACAGCGACTCCCACCGTTTCCAATTGTGAGACAAAACAATTCAGGGACTCACTCAAACACATGCCTAGTTGGTTTAGTGAAAGACTTAGGCATATGTGGAACAAATTTCGATGATGCGTACGTCGCGTACGTACGCACCATCTAACATTCAGCAAAATCAATAATGTCGTTTTGTTTGAAATACGAACGACCGTTGAATCATTTGGATATTGTTCAAACCAAAGTACTAAAATTGCGAATAAAAAATGGAAGGTGGGGTCAGAAAGGTGAAAATTTGGGGTTATAAGGATTAAATAGCAAACAAAAAAATACAAAAATGAAAAATTGTCAAAATATTGAAAAAAAAAGACCTGGATATATATGGACCTGGAGGTATAATATATACTTTACGACCTATCCGACCTATAATATATATATATACTTCAAAATGGCTGCACATACTTGGCTATTTTTGTTTTTGTTGTGTTTACAATTGTCAGGACATGGTTTATATGGAAGAAAATGTTTGAAAAATCGCACATATAGCTTTTTAGAGAATTTGTGTTAAGAATAACGACATGGTGTTAGGACTTTTTCCAAGCCCGTCTGGCTAGCTACCTCCTTCAACTTGAAAATTTGTCGCTTAGAACTTATCCCGTGTTATTACAAAAAAGTTAAATAAGTATTAAATACTTGTTTTAAACAAATTTGGGTACTTACGTATTAAGTGCACCGCGCTCGCGGAAGGTTCGACATCTTGCTTTTTAATCTCTGTTTGGTTAAATTAGGTTAGACTTGCGAAAAAGGATAACACGAGCCTGTCTGCTTGAACCTGCTTTAATACGTAAGTACCCAAACTTTTTTAAAGCAAGTATTCAATACGTATTTAACTTTTTTGTAATAACACCGATCGTGTTTGTCATCTTAGATCACATAGTCATCTTACAACAGATGAGATGGTGGTACTTATAAAGTATTAAAAAGAAAACAGTATTTAAAAAAAACATGGTAGCTAACTATGCGAGGTTCAAACTGTTTTTTTTTTTTTCGAACTGACTACGCTATTGACCAATCTTAACAGCTTCACCGGACTATTAAGGCGAGCGCTTAAGGCACTCAGCCGATTTTATTTTGACAACTAGCTCAAGGATGCGCGGCACACCTCGGCTTTGGCTGTTGCCTGATACATGCAATTCGCGACCTCTCTGAGCTAACCTAAGCTAAGCTAACTATTCATACATATATGAGTTGTTGAAACATATATGTGTACCAAGCATACATACCTCAACAACTCTTATATATATTTCGTATCGGATGAGGTTCAAACTGCATATGTCGCACAACCTTGCTATAGTTTAATTTCGATGAGTTCCTTCACAAAAAACATCATCGTCAAGAACTCTATTTAGCTTAATCGGTATTCACGGGTCGTTAAAGCACATGTATGGGAGATACTTACTCATTATAATATTATCTTAGAATGTAGAATTAATTCTATGTGTAAATACACTTACGGACTGCCCGAATACACTTATCTCTATCATAAAACATAAGTTTAACGGCGGGGGTCACACTCGGTTGCTTGTTTCAACAAACACATAATAAACTTATGAATTAGGTGCAAATTGTATAAAATTTTCACCTCAATTAACTTCAACACCCTATTTAATGCGTTCCATACCAAAATCAGAGGCTTGACGATTCGTTTCGTGCGGTTCTGTTATTGTAAAAAATATTGCCGACTCTATTTACTGAATGGTAAGATTTAAAATGCCTCGGTAAATGTTTTTCGGGTGATAAAATTAAATTTGTATTTATAGTACAAGATTGCACGTTGTACACGTGTTTTTGTTTTAGGGTTCTATTGGCGTGCTAAGAAAAACTTTAATAGAAATCATTAACTGATACCAGCTCGCGTCGCTGTGCGCGTCTTTTGTTTTCATTGGCCTTAATAATGTCTACAAAAGTAAATCGAAAAATTGTAATGAATTAAAAAGTTAATGGAATCTAAAAATTAAGTATTCTAGAACCATATATGATGTTTAAAAAAAAGTGAATTACTACAAAATAGCTCAAAATACTCCTCATTTAATGATTGTAAACATTTTTCAGGTGTGTATTTAAAATTAATAAATTCTCGACCTCTACGATGTTTTTGAATAGGTGTTTTTTTCAATGTTCTTAATTATTTCTTTTCAAGGCTCTGATCAAATCAAATATTTTCGGTTTTGACTTCACTATGAAGTTTATTTCCCACAAAATTTTAAAGACAATTTCTTTCAAGTCATAGTCAGTTTATGATATTTCTATTTAACTAGATTACTAGTATATATTTACTAAATGACAAATTGTACTAAGACACCAACACGCTATACCAAGAGAAGCAGACTGCTTGACTACAAATGTTCGACTGCCGGGTGGTAGGTAGCTATACAAACAATTGAAAAAGTTATACCAATATGTAATTAGGTTCTTAGTTAGGATCTTGTAACTTTTAAGGGGACTGGTGTTAATTGCGTCTACTGGAAGTGTTCCTTCCATTCCCCTGCATGTGCTTCCCGGGTGGTGCTAAAAAGTATTAAATTTTTGGCCACTGCACAGTTCCACATAAATTGAATCTCTCCGAAATCTAATAAAATATGGACACTTTATTTAGTCATACGATTAAATTAAATAAACTTTTCATATTTGATTGTAGAGGTGGTAGAGCCACGCTGAAGCTGTTACTGGTTTTAGCATGAATGGGTCCGCTTGCCCGCGGATACTATTACCCGATCCACAGAAAACAAACATGAAGTAACAGTGCTTGTTTTGTTGCGTTTCGTTCGGTCAGTGAGAACGCCAGGGGCCCACCTCTCCTCCCCCTCCCCAACACAGATTAGCAATGCACTTGCGACTTCTCTGGTGTTGCAAATGTCTATGGACGGTGGTGATCACTTAAAATCAGGTGACCCACCTGTTCGTTTGCCTAGTATGATACAAAAAAAAATTGAAATGTTAAACCTACGGAACCTCGCATTAATGAATATAACTCAAGCGTGAAGCGGTATAAAGTGTAAATAGTTTCTTATCGTCACACTTACAGGGGTGACAGGGCATGTAATAGGTACAAATCGTCGTTGATTGGCGTAAACAAAAAACATTCAAACCGTTCTGCAAGGTACAATTAAAGTCATAACTTAATAAACGTAACGACCGTACGCTTATGATGATATACTTAACAATTCCAATCCACTTGGAATTTAGCTCGTATGTAGGTTAAAATGTTTAGAGTAAATGTTTCACAATGGAAAAAAATGTTTGTTGTCTAATTACGTATTTATAATATGAAATAGAATAACACGTTACTTTGTTGCTGGTTGTTAATTTTTTGTGATCGCATGTGTTATAATTAGTTAATTCAATTATAAATGTATATCAGTATTACGTTTTCCGAGACTATTAACAGTGTCTCTATGTAACAAATTATTGTAAAAACCGTTAGCTCGAGGTCATATCGTTGAAATAAATGTAGACACTAGAAAATCCGATCAGATTCGATCCGATAAAATTATTGTTTCGTTCAGTTTCATTGTAACCCGTCAGGCAGTCAATTTCGTTCCCGTGCACTTGCCGTAACCCCTCAGCAGCGTCTCATGCCTGTTTCACTGCCTGCATTCACTAGCTCATTACTTACACTACAGATTATCCTACATATGGACATACACACACTGTAGACATACATTTTGTAGAAGGGTTTTTATAATTTTCTCCTATTTGGTAATTTGGTCTTATCTAAAATTTTCAGATTCAAAATGAATATTCATATGAAGGTGCATATATGTTTAGCCGTTGCATGTAAGTACAGTTAGCATAGCTTGCATGAACGATTTGGTTCGATACGAGATAGTGTATGCAAGGCAACAGGCTAAGTTGAGGCCCGCTCGTGAGTCCTTGAGCTCGTTGTCATACGGCTAAGTGCTTCAAACAAACTCACTGAAAATGCCCCTTGATGCTGTAAAGGCCTGTCGGACCATAATGGTCAAGCCTAAAGAAAATACAACACGTAACTTTTTTACATTCGATAGATCGAGATAGATTACTTCGTGTAGACCAATAATGTTTACTTTAGGTGGTGTGGTAGAGCCACGCTGAAGTTATTACTGCTTTCAGCATGAATGGGTCGGCTCGCCCGGGGTAGTACCACTCTCTCGCAGAACACCAACATGAATGATGCTTGCATTGTTGCGTTTCGTTCGATCAGTGAGAACGCCGGAGGCCCATCTCCCGTCCCTTTCCTCTCATCCATCCCCTCTCCTCTCCCCTTTCCACGTTCCCTTCCCCCCAACAAAGGCTGGCAATACACTTGCGACTCCCCTGGTGTTGCAAGTGTCTATGGACGGCGGTGATCACTTACCATCAGGTGACCCACCTTTTCGTGTGCCTCATATGATATAAAAAAAATATTGATTTTAACATTCCTTTATATTTTATACACAACTTCCACATTAGAGATGGAACTTAGTATCACAGATTACTTTACAAAAATACAGTTAACATATACCTAGAGTCAGATCGTTTCCAGAATCTTTAAGAATCAGATTACAACGCACCATACTTGTATAATAATAATGATATAAAATTATTAATACAATATTTGTTATACCTGTATTTATTGTTAGGAGTTACTAGGGATTAACATAATTTTCTTGTTACGTAATTATTTTGTTTTATCGTAACATGGAAAAGTGACTTCACAATACCTGATGGTAAGCACAGTACAATTAAAAAATAATGCCAACCACCGAGTAACACACTAACGATCACTATTTGCTGCTGTTATGCCAACTTTTTTAAATGTTTCTTAACTTTACGCTAGAAGGATCTCAGGGCATAGGCATGAGGGAAGGATTAAATTGAATAGTTCTTCAAAATACTCGCAGTAATAAAGGCGCTAAAACACGCTCGGTGAGACAAAATCCCATCGCAACTTAAGCGGCTCGATAAACTCGGTAATGTCTGCGTCATTGACAACGCGGACAGTCCGTCTCTGATACCTGTACAGGGTATAAATCCAAGAGGTGCGAACAGTATTTCACGTAAGGGCGAACTTGAATGAAAGAAAAAATATATTTTCATCAAGTGAAGCGGCTGCAAGAATATCAAACGGAACAGAGTACCTGTTCTATTTCAAAATAATTTCTGTAGTAAATTTCAATGTGCATTAACACAAACGAAAGACGTGACAAAAATCGAGTTCTGAATAAATACTTTTACTTAATTATACTTTTCTTTTTTTTTTTTTTAACGTGGGGAAATCCCTTATGGATACCCACCCTCCCGGGGGAGAGAGTGGGTTATGTCTGACTCGCACGGACTAAAACCCCACGGTGTACCGACAGACCGTTGTGTGGGGGCGGCAAGGGATCGTTCCAGCTAATCACCTTGTAGAGCCGCCCCCACGGTCCGCCCGGCGGAAGGTGACCGCCGGACTCCTACCTATAGAGGGACAGACCGTGTACACACCGGCTGCCCCCCCTCGTCCGCCGGACCTGTGCAATGAGGAGATGGGCCCCCCGGCCACTTTGAGGATCTGCCTCGCGGGCCCTCTCCGCCTCCTCCTTCTGCGAGATAACCTCCTCGCAGAAGGAGGCCATCGCTCGCCAAGCCTGTTCGCCGCCGAGCATGGCCGAAACCACGCTCGGCAGCGATAAGTCCGTTCCCACCGCCGCCGCCAGAATGCGGCGCTGCTCCCCCCACGCAGCACACTCAGACAGAGTGTGCTGCGCGGTATCTTCGACAGCGCCGCACTCGTGGCAGGCGGCGGTCGGCTCCCTGCGTGCGATCCGGTGCAGGTACCACCCGAAACAACCGTGTCCGGCGAGTACCTGCACCAGTCGGAACGTCAGAGAGCCCCACTTCCTCCCAATCCACACCCGCAGGAGCGGGCGGACGGCGTCCACGGTAAATCGTCCGAACCGCTCGTCCGCCAGGTCCTGCTGCCACCTTTCGACGGCGTCCTCCCGTAGACGCCGTCTCTCCGCTTCTACCTCCCTGGGAGCCGGAGGCTCCTCCCTTCGTTTCCTCGCCACCGTGAACTCGTATACGGCGGCGAGAACTCCTGCCTCCAGCTCCCAGGGCAGGGAGCCGGCGAGCAAAACTAGAACTAGCACGCCCCACGGAAGTTGTCCTACCCTATTTGAAAAAACCACTAATTATATACCTAAACCTTCGTCATGAATCACTTTTCAGGAGTTTATCACGACACACGGTATATCACATACAGACAGACGTCGCAGAGGACTTTGTGTTATAATGTGTACTTATAAAAATTCTACTATTTAAATTATAATATTAAATCGCTTATTTTAACTACAATGATTTAATGCTTCTAATTTAAAAAAATATACATTGTTTTAGTGTTCGCCCGGCACTTGAAAACTCGAAACCGAGCACCTATATAAGTATGTTATATGTAAATGATATATTGTACGTATAGTTCGTTTCCTTGAATGGATGGTTAGTTAAATTCAGTTCGCAAAACTGCATACATAGCAATAATCAAAATGAGTTTCCGCCAATTTGACACCCTTGATCTAGACATTAGTTTGGATAAGCCCGATAAATTAACCACGTTTTTTTAATCAACATTCCGATAGAAATTCTTTTTTAGACTTTTCGTATTTTTTACCACATTATCACTTAACTTTATGTACTTTTGGTCATTTACTAATGGTTAAATCGACAGGTAAATCGTCGTAACTAGTGGTCGCCTATTGATCGAAATTCGAACATAATTCATTTTGACCATCAATAAGTCCAAAGAGAATAATAATTATTTCAGTGGTTTCATAAATTCCTTAAAGATATATTATTTATCAATTAATTATTTCAGTATTTATTAATGTATATTATAAATTTGTACATTATAAAATTAACCTACAGTTTCACCAATTAATTTCAAAGGGCATATAAGGTATGGAACGTACGTCATGTTAAAAATATGGAATATAGGATGAAAAAGGGTAATTGGAACGTAAGAGTGAATGGGAAGACAAGAGAATAGCACGATGAGAGTGAAAGAATAAATAGATAAGGAATAAAATAGCACGAAAGAGATAGTTTAAGTATTAATGTGATTAGAGTAACGGAGAAGAAAAAATAAATAAACGAAGGATGGCGAAACGTCTGTTTCATTTACATATGTGTATATGTTGTGTATCATTCAAGCAATAGTGTGTGTAATGTTTATTTTCATATATTTCGAATGCATTTTATGTAAAAGTACAAAGTTTTCGCTTCACGTATTAACATAAAAATATCCATTGTATCAGTCAGTTACAAAATAGACCGACAATATGAATAGTAAAAAATCTTTACAAGTATTAATAGTTGCAAAAACCATGAGATACAAGAACGGCCAATTAAACGGGTAAGTGACAACCCTAAGACGTTGGGTATGTAGCGCGACACGTGTCCTCCAGTAACGTGTCGCCGACGTATTGTCGTGTCGCATTCAATGTCGTTTGGCTTTTGAATCTACCGCTGGAGGAGTGCGTTCGTTAGTTAGACGGATCAGTCGACAATATAAGCAAATGAGCGTATTCAATATTAGTCAATAGGGGGTATGTTTTCATATTGAATTGGGATAATGTTTGCGATACAATGGCTCTATCATTTACTAGCTCGCTACATACTCAGATTCTAAGAGGGAACTCTGTATATATTTTTTCGCTAATCTAATTTTAATATTAACATGTAAACTATATACATGTATGCATACTTTTAGATAATGTGTATAGATTCTTAGTTAATTACGTGCGAGGTTTAGGGGAGGAGGGAGTCAAGCCGAATCTTACTCAATCTTACGTAGGAGAGACAGAGGGTTTCAGTAAATAAGATGTATATTTTTCGAGAAAAAAATAGTGAAAAAATTTGAGAAAATCAGATTATTTTACAGTAAAACATGTTTCTAGGCTAACACGTGTAGAAATCTGACATAGTTCTTCTATATATTCTAGCGGTTCCGGAGGACGTTGTCCTGCCTTGATAATAAAAAAAATCTAAAATTCAACCGCAGCGCCACCTACCGGGTCCAGTTGTGAACCTAAACCATTTTCGGATCCACTCAAACACGCACACAAAATTTCATCAAAATCGGTTCAACCGTTTAGGAGGAGTTCAATGACATACACACGTACATAAGAAATTTATATATAAGGACTAGCGGACCCGGCAAATTTTGTCCCGCCCTGATTATAAAAAAATCCGTGACAAATTATATACCAAAACGTTCCTCACGAATCACTTTATCCACTGGTGTAAACTGCTTGAAAATCCATTCAGTAGTTTTTGAGTTTATCGCGAATAGACAGACAGACAGACGCAGTGGGGACTTTGTTTTATACTATGTAATGATGATAATGAAGATAATCCATGAATATATTTAAAGTTATTTAATATTGATATTTTGAAATGTAATGTAATAATAATTATAAGTAAATAGTATAGTTGTATAAAAGTTAAAGTAAAAATAATAAAGTAAGTTGTGTTTTTTTATTAGTCTAATGCATTTAGACTCGAAATTAAAAAAAATTGACAGTTCTCACGTAACGTTAGGGGGGGGCGGTGGGGGGGTGGGGGGGGGTAGGGGTCGAGGCAAATCTCACGATATCTCAGCAGAAGGGGAGGGGGGGGGAGATATCCTGAAAAACTGCTCACGTAATTAATGGTCTATAAAGTGATGTAAGAGGCTTATGAAAAGACAGTCTAACACCCTCAAATTGAAAATATGTCGCCAAGCATCTATTGGTCTATTCCAGTAGCTGAACTTGAGAAAATATACAAAAATGTAACTAGAATGGATAAGATTAGGAATTACTATCTATGAAGAAGTATGGCTTTAGTACCAGTGACAAAGTATTTGATAAGTAATAAGTTAATGTTATTGGTATATCATGAAGGGTGAATGTTAGTATAGGAATAGAGGAAAGCCGAAGACGATATGGATAGCTTGTGTGATTGTTTTCCTAACTGTTTAAGTTAATGGCCTGACAGGCCTTTACAACTTCACCAGACTACGAAGGCGAGCACTTAAGGCACTCAGCCGATTTTGCTTGACAATTAGCTCAAATACACGGCACACCTCGGGTTGAGCTGTTGTCTGCATACAGCACGATGAATGTAACTAAGCTAAGCTATACATACCTGTGTACGTTTGTGAATTACACAATTTTACTTGTATAATTCACCAACGTCTCCATGGGTCATGTGAGGAACGGAATTGTATCCCTTTGTACTCGAGGGCTCCGTTACGGAAACAATGCAAATAATTTTCAGTTTTTAACATAAAAAGAAATCGTAAAATATAGATATAGGGTGTTTCGCTGTTGGTGACAAATGACGGTCGGTGCTCGCGTATTGTTATGCTCTCGATAATAGCAGACAATCGCGGTTTTGAGTTGCTGGTAATACGAATGAAGGAAAACTTCGAATGCAAACTTTACCTCCAACAGCACATACGCTGACTCGGGGCCCATTTGCCACACACACACTTAACCATCAATTTGTATTTCTATTTTACATTATCTTAATATATATATTTCTTGTGTGCGTGTGTATGTGACTGAACTCCTCCTAAACGACTGGACCGATTTTGATGAAATTTTTTGTGCGTGTTCGAGTGGATCCGAGAATGGTTTAGATTCACAATTGGAACCGGTAGGTGGCGCTGCGGTTGACATTTAGGATTTTTTTTATTATCAAGGCAGGACAACGTCCGCCCGGTCCGCTAGTTTATATGTATGTTTTTTCTTTATTTAATTGTACGTGTTTTCATATTTACTTATGTGTGTTGCAAATAAATGTTTTTTCTTTCTTTCGTTCAAAGGGGTATTAAAGGAATGAATATTGAGTTGATGCATAAGTATGCTCAACTGTAGAGAAGATTACAGATTGAATTAGATTGTGCCTATCATCAGGCATAGTTACTTTGCACTTTGCCGGCATATCGATTCTGAATTTTAAACTTCGAACTTAAAAGCGATTCGTTGTCTCTATTACAATTCGAATTTAGAATACGCGATGACGCTATAAAACCGTCAGTTGTTGACTTTCACCGTCAGTGCGACGACGTCTTCCCACGATGTTAGTTGTTTAGTAGGTAACAATTAGACAATTGTCGGCCATTTTAACGATCAACCATAAAATCGGGTTTCAGCCTCTCATTAACCGCATTCTTCTGATACTTCCGCTTTTATAGTTTTACTAATCAACGCTACGAGATTAATACGAACCTCTCGTATACGTAATGGCTTCGGTTCTGTTCGTATTAATTTTATTGAACCCGGACTTTGGACAATTGGTCGTATAGATAATTGAGTTTCGGGTCGATCGGGCCCTCTTTGAACCCTGTGTTTACTGTTCGAGCCACTTTGGTTACTTATCGCCGGACCCGCGAGCAGTAACGGGATGAAATTCTAATTAAGATTAATAAAATGGCCTCTCATATACATACACTTACTTGTTTTAACACGTACAGAATTTTTTACCCTTAGAACATTAAATTCTCTCATTTTTATGCGCGTGTAAAAGACAGCCCGATATCTTTATCTTCGAAAGTGTAGAATTTCATAATAAAAAAATACTATAAAAATGTTGATACGCGCCGCTTTTTATTGAGTTGTTTTATTTAAAAACATATATTCATTAAATAATCTAAAAATAATTTGAATTAAAATAAATACAGAGGTTATTTTAAAAGCTAATCGACACGTTATTTCGTGATGTTAAAGGTAATAATTATAACGTACAAAATACAAGCCTGGGACCGCGACTTTGTTCATTTTATAACGATTTCGATGTTTAATCTACACAAATAAATAATTAAATTAAAGTGTTTGTTTCTAATATCAAGACTTCATACGAAATGGACATGAAATTACGTACGTTAGTTATATATAAAAAAAAGTTTTTCTATATGTCTGATTATTTCGACTTATCTCCGAAACGGTTTGATCGATTTTAACAGCTCTTTCAATGACAGATAGCCGATATTATAAGAGGTTACTTAAGCTGCTTTTATTTGAGAAAATCAAAATGATTTCGCGCAAGTATAATATATTAAACAGACCATTTTGGGGTGTAAGGGGTGCCGAATAACATCATAAGACTTGAGACACCCACGCCAACCTCATCTGCACGTGGTGCACCCTGCTGAATAACGAACGAGGCAATGGTGAAAGCGGGGTGGTAGGGTTTTACAGCCTGACTGGGTCGCAACCACCATGTATATGGCGAAAAAGCCCGTCATAGTGATTCGCTTCTGCGGGTCGCGTTTCGGTATCAGCCTGTGCATATCCAGCTTTTCGCAGGCCGGCATGACAGCGGCCACCGGCGATGGATAGTGTGTCACTCGGTGGTCGCCATTGTTTTTAGATTGTACTTTGCTTACCATCAGTCATAGTGTAGTCATTTTGCCGTGATACAATAAAAAAAAACAGTGTCTAGACTCGCGCAAGGCCGATGTATACGTTTAGACTAAAAAACGTTTCTTTTTTAATTCCACACAGTGTAAGTCGCAAGTAACAATTAGTGGTAAGTGTGGATATGATTCTACTCGTGGTATTAAATTATTAACAGTAGCTTGTGTTATGGTACACGATTTTGTGCTGACGATGTAAAAGACAAGAAATCGGATTATATTTTTTTTTTTAATCAGTAACAAATTTGATATATTTTCAAAATACATCAACGTATTATTTAAATGAGTCATCGTGTAGTAATCGAAATTCATTCATTATTAATAGATTTTTCAAGATTTAATATTAAGAAAAAATAACATCTTTTTCAATTTTTTTACAGGTAACGACGACCCTACGTCATTATTTAATAAACAAAAATAAAGTCAAGAAAATCGGCTGAGAAACATAAGAGGCAAATGTATTTAACTGTTTTGTTCTTGTCTATTTATGGATTATTTATTTGTATTAACCAATACTGGATGTATTAAATATTTAATCGCAAATTTCAAAACTATTCCTATCTTTACAGGGTCATGGTCATCTTAAGACATGAAAAAGAGAAATAGACTACACTAATAACAGAATAGTACATAGGGAGAATAAAAAGAAGCCGAGGTAGATAAAACACGAGACGGGAGGACGACATAAAAGAAGTACTTGGTCCAGCATTGAGCCAAATAGCAAGGAAAAGGGATATATGGAAATTATTAGACGAGGACTTTGTCGCAGGACAAGCTGTAATAGAAAAACCGGATGTCCATAATATAATTACATAAATATATTCTAATTAATTTGTAAGTAATTTATTTACAGCAATAAACTCTTACTTTATTTTATTTATTCCTATCTTAATATTATAAATGGGTGTTTGCTTGTCCCGTTTCCGAGCCTTAACTACTCTCAATTTTACATACACCCAGTCAGGAGTACAGGGAATCTTTTCGTCCGGAAGAAAAATACTGTTCCTGAGGGGTCCGTTCGAAACTACATTACCACAAGTGCAATCACGAGCTAACGCTAGTCGTCCATAAATTTTATTTATATCCACTACATGAAAATAAGTTTTAAATAGACTGATTACGGTTATCAAGGTTCCAGCTTATATGGATTTGACAAATAAACCACTTCTTATTACGCGGTGAGTCTAGGTGACTATGACATGTCGGTACATATGTGAGATTCGCGTCGGTGCATCCAAAACAACAGCCCAAGCCGAAGTTAAGCCATATTAGCACCTTTGAGCTTGTTGCCAAGTGGCTGAGTGCTTCAAACACTCGCTTTAGTCCGGTGAAGGTGTGAAGCCTTGTCAGACCATAACTACAGTCAGTTTAGAACAAAAAATAGTGGTAATATCCGCACCTTTTTCAATACATGGGTAATAATCAAATTCGAGGGATGTGAAATAGTCCTGGAATTGTTAATATTGAATATTATTTATATCTAGCTGTGCCCGCGACTTCGTCCGCGTGGACCGTAATGTAAGAAAACAGTGGTTAATAAAATAATTTGCATGTATTAATTAATGGACTTTTACTTATCTACTTTTCTCTCGTACTTAAGTCGCTTCGTCATTAAAATTACAATAACTTTTGATAGAGTGAACCGATTTTTATGAAACTAAAACTAAATGTTAGTCGAAGATATGCTTTATAATTTCCTTGGTGAGGTTTTATCGTCAACGTAGTATTTTAGCAGCGATGCGTGTTCAAACAAACAGACAGACAGACAGACATTTCTAAAAATGATTGAAATGTATTTTATTCCTTATTTCAAGACACCTGCAACAATTTTCTTCACAAAAATCTAAAAAGTACAAACATGCTATATTTACATTCGTATTATATGTATAGATATACTTATATATATTTGCGTAAAACTTTTTGGTACAACCATAAGAAGTTGGCGTGACCGATGAATCGGGACCTGTGTAATCGAGTGTAGTCGTTCCATGTCTCATCTGAAAATCTTAACTATCCTTACTAATATAACAAGCGTGAATATTAGTTCGTGTGTTACGCCTTCACGCCTTAGTTACTTAACTAATCATCATGAACGTTCCCAGGTTTACAAAAAATAAAATAGGATTACTTTTGTCTAGAAAATCTGCGTATCGTTTGGTTAGTGAAAGCGCCGGAAGCCCACCATCCCTTCCCCAAACACAGGCTCGCAACGCACTTATGACTACCCTCGTGTTGCAAGTATATATGGACGATGGTGACTTAATATCAGGTGACCCACCTGTTCGTTTGCCTCCTTTGATTTAAAAAAAAAATACTACTTCCAAGGCATAAGCCAATTGTACCTAAACGCGAGGAAAGCCGTGTTATTAAAGTTTATTACTCCCAACTTTATTACGCCAGAGTTCACGGATTCGATCAACTATACTTTTATTGTTTCGGTTACTTAAGTTCCTCTTTTTTTATATTAATTTATTAAATTCGAGCTTTTTTGAGATACAACACGTTAAACAAAAAAAACTAAATGATTTTGTTTCGAACAGACATGATAATAGGTTATAAGTTCTAGAGAAATGTAGCAAAGGAACATCAAATAATTCTAGAGATCAATTTCACCCCCGTACACCAGATTAGGCCCTCCTCGGCAGCGGCTCAATCCTAGATCCGTTCCCTCGGCGTGGAGCCCTTGAGTGCGCTGCTCGCGCGATACAGTGACACAAAATCTTACATCACTGCGACAACATTACACATATCACCTCCACACACGTGCACGGATACACGCTTACACATGCAAGTGGAAGGGTTTTTTTTCTCCTTATCAAACTCAAATAATTTAGAAAATTATCCGATACGAAATATATAACAGTTGTTGAGGTATGTATGCTTGGTACACATATATGTTTCAATAACTCATATATGTATGAATAGTTAGCTCAGATAGGTCGCGAATTGCATGTACCAGGCAACAGCCCAAATCGAGGTGTGCCGTGCACCCTTGAGCTAGTTGTCAAATAAAATAGGCTGAGTACCTTAAGCGCTTGCCTTAGTAGTCCGGTGAAGCTGTTAAGACCTTGTTAGGTTGATAGCGTAGTCAGTTCGAAAAAAAAACATCAAATAATCTATTCAAATATTAAGTAAGTAAGTGTTATTTAACATGGGTTAGCAGAGAAAAGCTCTCTCACACACCAAATCAAGACGCGACGCGGACAATTTCAAACGCCACGTTATCACTAATTCGGTTTTTATCTCGTGAGATTGTGATACTAAAAATATTTTAATCTAATTATATGATGGCCTTTGGTCACAAACGCTCCTAATGGTAAGTGACGTTATGGGTCACATGTTAAGTATCGAAAAAGGGTCGACTTTTAACACGTTGACTGCCAATGAGATATCTCGTAGTTTGTGAACTTAGCCAGGAGACCCACTACGAGTTATGTCGTCCTTTCTTTAGTTGCTATATTAGCTACGAGTAAAATGGTAATATCCCAGTGTAAATATAGATCGAAGTCTTTAAGAAAGACAAAAAAAAGTCGAGGCAGTCATAAGGACTACCGACAGAAGTGAAAACTCAAAACAATGAAATAAATTGAGTTTTTTGTACTAATTATAGTTTGAATGAAATTATTAAGATTTCAGAATTTGTTACTGAAACTATTAATATTCGTGTGGTTTTCATATGTATTGACACTCGGAGCAATAATTATATATATATTTATAAAGTGGATTAATCAATCAAATATATGATAAACTGCAAAATATCAATATGACATGTACACAGACCGCTATACCGAAGTTTTCACTTCAAAAAATCTTGCTTATCTTAAATTGACTTCTGTGTTGCAGTTTCAAATATAACTACCAAGTTTTAAATATAACTAGGAGATAATTCGTAACATATTCTTCTTCCAAAAAAAAGTTTTTTTTTACTTCTTGATTATTAATATTTATTATAATTACCATTTTTAGTAACATAATATCATTAAATGAAAATGGCTTCTCAGGTCAGTTTCGTGAAGTCTCGTGGCAGTCAACGTGTTAAGTTAAATTACCAGATCACATTCACATATTGGATTTGAAACTTAGATATAACAAATAAAAAATGGCTGTCCATTATCTCATTACTAGCTTATGCCCGCGGCTTTGCTCGCGTTTATGTAGATTTGTTATACGCCTCGGGAATTGTACTTTGTTCTTTGAGTAGAAGGTACCCTATTTTCTAATTTCATGATGATCGGTTAAATAAATAATGCGTGAAAGTGTGATAGACAAACTCACATTCGCATTTATATTATTAGTAAGGATGTTCTCATCATGATATGTTTTTCTTTGTATTATATACACTCTGTAAGTTATTATAGCGTTTGACACAATCTCCATTGATGTATGACGATGCAGTTCAAGACAATAAACACACTAAATCTAAAGGGTAAATCGTTCTTAAGTAGTTACTTAACTTGTACCTATATGACACAAATTCTAATATTCAGTGGTAGATGCTTAACTAGAAATAATTTTAAGTTTAGTTGTTCTATATAATTATTAGAGACCGTATTATGTGCCTTCGCATACGTGTATAGACAATTACATAAAGTCCTTTCTAAACAATAATTGCATATTTTAACCAAAATCGAAGTAGTAATGCATATTGTAACACATAAATCTATTACTACTATCAGCAAAGTGAAAAGATTTGAGCGTTTTGTTTTTAATGCATAGAATAAAAAAACAATTTTAAAAATCCTTACACTTTTACAAAACTATTCTGTAAATAGATTCCCTAAAATAGTGTATAATATTTTTTTGTTATTTTTATAAAAAGTAATTGATAACTTTTTTTATAATGAATGAATCGGTGGGTCGGTGTTACTTGTGTCCACAAGAAGTGTACCTCTCATTCCCCTGCACGTGCTCCCCGAGTGGTGTTAAAGAGTAACAAATTTTATCGAAATCAATCCAGTAGTTTTAGAATGATGCGCGTACAACGGCAGAACTCTATCATATTATTTGTATAAGATTAGCTGTGCCCGTGACTTCATCCACGTGGAATCTGATGTACAAAAAAGTAATTTGAAAGTATTAGGTCTAGTTGCTATCCACTTTCAGCTCGTACTTAACTTGCGTCGTAATTAAAATTACAATAACTTTTGATAGACCAAACCGATTTTAATGAAACAAAGATTAATGTTACTCGATAATATGCTTTACGAATTTCTCGGTGAGGTTTTATCGTGAACGCAGTACTTTAGCAGTGATTCGTATTATACAAACAGACAAACAGTCATTTCTAAAAATTTTTGAAATGTATTTTATTACTTATTGAAGTTATACTTCTTTTGGCGCGTTAGGGAAAAATGATGAGAGTAAATTTTTAGGATGCGCGCTCACACCGTCACGAAAAACCGACACCCTGAAGTTAGCTATAGTCAACATTTTGTTTCTTTGTATTTGTTTTTTGAATTTCTTTGTATTAAAACTTTCAATGTATTAAATACCTTTTATCTATTGTTAGTGTCGTTTTTCTACAAACGTAGAATAAGACGAAAGATACAATTTTTGAAGAGATTTTTATTTACGCCAAAGAAGTATAACTTCTAACGCTTGTACATAAGTACACACACACTTTTTAGACAATGTTTTTTACAAAAATCTAAAAGTACCGACACGTTAGATTTACATTGTTATGACATGTATACCTAGATTTACACGAATGCTCTAAAACATTCAAACACACTGCCACTAACTGTTACGCTTGAATAACTCGTAAAGAATATTTCAAAAATCAATCATCCCTTAAATTGAGTTATGATGGCAATGTTGCCGTACGGTGGTCCCATAACTGTTTGTCAATAATTGACATATCCGAGAAATTTAATGTTTTTTAATTACAAGTGTGCTCGGTGTAATTCCTCATAATTGTGCATTGTATTGATTTATGCGCGAGCGCAGGTCGGTGGGTGGACCGAGGCAATTTTATTGTTTCGCCGTTTCGTTAACGATTAACGGTACGATGATGATATTAGGGTTGCGGCTTAGTGTTGAATCTTAGCGTGGACCAATTAAACTGATTAAAAAAAATACATGTCTTAGTCTGGGCTACCAACTCACCTGATGTTAAATGATGATTAGAAAAAATGGCTCTCAAATGCAGCCGCCAGAACACACTAGCAGGTGCTTCGCGACAGATTTTCATTTTTGATTGAAGAAGGTGTTACATTTGCGGAAGTCCGTCAACAAATATTAAGACGGACGTTACTTTGCACTTCCTTCGGGAATAGATTGGCTACTTACCACGTCTTACTGCAACAAAAAAAAAAGAGTGCGTGTAACCGTCACATGCAATTGAAGTAAAACTTTTTAAATATTTTAGATTTTGTCAATAAATAAATCAAAAATTTTGGAATAAAAACTATAATAAAAAATATTAAAGATCATAAAATAGAATTAATTATGTATATGTGGACGCGCGACTGTGCTGCCATCTGGTTTCAATGTAAGTAAGTAACAAATTAAATCAAAGCTTCATTATCCGTAGTGCCATCTATGAGCTAATTGGGAACTTAAATAACACAGGAAATATTATTATTAGCAGCTCTTTGTTATAAAGTAAATAAAATATAGAAAAGTACGAACGGGTTACTATGATAAGTAACGAATTAAATTAATTATGATTTAATAGAGGTTTTGGTTATGTTTAATTTTTATCTAACCGGATGGTATAGAAACGTGACGCCATATTGCCGTAACGCACTTCCGTTGCATTGTCGTCCATTTAGTCGCGCCTAAAGAAGTTTTACTTCAGAACGTTTGATTTTATTTATCCGAGTGTACCTGAAAAAGTTACACATGAAATTAGTAACGGCGAGGGAGCGAAATATAAGTAACTAAAACAATAAAAAGAACTGAAAACAGACGACAGATTTTCAACTTGAGGGTGATAGCTAGCCTATCGGATTTAGAAAAAGCCCTACCACCACGCTATGGTTATATTTTTTTATAGTCTATAGGTTTTAGTGTTTGATCACCACTTCATCCGATTTTAATGGTAATATGATTTAAGATGGTTAACTCGCTACTTCCAGAGGGGACTGGCTCTCAAGTGCAGTTGCTGGAACACACTAACAGGTGCTTGGCGACAGATTTTCAATTCGAGGGTGGTGGGTAGCCAGGCGGACTTAGAAAAATCTATGGTTTCCTCACGATATCTTCCTTCAACGGGAGCTCTGACTCAGTTGCAAGGATTCGAAGCCAGTTTAGGCTAGGCGTGTATACCATGTGATAAGTGATGAGATTTTGGTCGAACACTAAAACCTATAATGTATAGAAAAAAAAATTGCATACACTTATTCATAGTTATAGAAAAGGACAAACAACAAAGGTTTTTTTTTAACTAAAATTAGTTTTTCATTTAATTAATTTCTTCATGATTTTTTTCCTAAGTTTTTAAGTTATTATACACTAGCGGGCCCAGCAGACGTTGTCCCGCCCTAATGATAAAAAAATCATTGACAAATTAAATACCAAAACGTTCCCCATGAATCGCTTTATCTACTGGTGAAAACCGCGTGAAAATCCGTTCAGTAGTTTTTGAGTTTATCGCGAACAGACAGACAGACAGACGCGGTAGGGGACTTTGTTTTATACTATGTAATTTATTATACATTGTCAAATTGTTGTATTTTATTTTCTTGTCCCATTTTAATGATTTTATAATTGTATCTTCTACTTTTATTGTCTTCCGCATCGTGTAGTCATAATTAGTGACATAAATAATTTTAAGTATTTGCACGTATCTTTTAGCTTCTTTTTTTATGTGACTTTTGTTGATTCTTTACGATAAATAAATAAATAAACTGTAGCACGACAAAGTGACTGCACTATGCCTGCTGATGAGCAGAGTTGAATCCAAAAACAACAGCGACCACCAAGAGAGAAACCGTCCATAGCGATGTTGCCGCTGTCATGCCGTCCTGCCTACTACGTATATAGGATACTTTTTTAATATATCATATCTGTATTAAAGCGAACAAAGCGGTAAGCAAACGCTAGTAAATATTTAAAATTAAACAATTAAAATCCAGACAAAAAGCTGACAATTACGCTGGTCACAATAAGTCAGCGAGTAGAACTAACTACCACTACGTCACGAGGCTTGTCGATTGACTACATTTTATGAAATTTTTTAACGACTACAAATTGATCCTTGTAATTTTTTACGGGCAAATAATTACGTTTATTATCGCTGCTTATAATTCTAATAACAAAAACTTGTAATAGCATAAGAAGATATGTGGCTACCAAAGCATCACTTTGTTATTAAATGCAATTTAATACTTTTGCGGTTAAAATCTTTATTGATTATAATCGATCTTCCTAATTATTATAAATATGTCTTTAGATATTTAAAAAAAGTCATTGGCCATGTCTTTTAAATTGACAACGCGAATGTAACAAAATAAAAACTAAATATTATTTGAAATTAAGTTGTATATTTATCTGATATTTTAATAAATAAACCGATTTTTTTTATAAAACACTATAATAAACTAAGATTTTTTTAAAGTATATAAGTTATATACATTTTACTTGTATCTTTATAAACCACTTACTATATTTTATTTTTCAAATAATACTTCAGGTAAATAAATAACTTTTTTTTAAGTCATATGAGGTAAACGAACGGGTGGATCACCTGATGTTAAGTGATTATCACCATCCATAGACAGTAGCAACACCAGGGGAGTCGCAAGTGCGTTGCCAGCCTGTGTTTGGGGGAAAGGGGAGGAGGAGAAGAGGGAGGGAGGTAGGCCTCTGGCGCTCTCACTGACCGAACGAAACGCAACAATGCAAGCACTGTTACTTTACGTCGCTTTTCTGTGAGAGGGTGGTACTACCCCGGGCGAGCTGACCCATTCATGCTTCGTTGCCATACCAGTAATAGCGTCAGCGTGGCTCTACCACCTACAAAATACAAATACAAAATATCTCCCAAATACTTTTATTTTCAACAAAAATCATAAAGTATCGAAATTACACTCTTCGTTTTCACGTGGACTAGGAACGAAACGTATGAAAAAACCTAGGCATATGTTTATGACCGCACGATAGAAGTGAAAACACGTTGTCGATTACTACTGAAGTCGAGTATACACGATACAGTGCGTCACAACTCGAGCGAGCATATTGACAATTAAAGCGGAGTAAACCGAGCGAACTTTTGTCCACAGTTTAATGGGCCTAAAGAAATTTTTACTTCTAAAAACCTATTTACTGAGTGATTATTTCATAATGAATATCCCGTATAGGAAAAAGAATCGATAATAATGGAAAATTTACATATTTTCGGTTACTTCGCTAAATCCTGTTACTGTGCGCTCAGCTTTATCGATAATTTGTAATCCTGTACTCTTATATTTGTGGTAAAAAGGCTAAATGTGATTTTTCCTTATATTTTGAGAGCGAATGCAAAAATAAAACGAAACACAGTATTTAACAATTCAATTTTATGAGTTATTAATGTTTTTTTTTTTACAAAATTCCGACTGTTCTTGTGAAATGAAAAAGGCATCATATAGCATCCGAGAAAACAATCTTTATATATATAATTCGTCTGTCCGTGTGTATGTGACTGAAGTTCTCCTAAACGGCTGGACAGATTTTGATAACATTTTATGTGAGTTTTGGATGGTTGCAAGATTGGTTTAGATTCATAATTGGACCCGGTAAGTGGCGCTGCGGTTGAATTTTAGGATTTTTTTTATTATCAAGGCGGGACAACGTCTACCGGGCCCACTAGTAGTCAATATTTATCTACATGTCCTTCGGCTATTTAATCCTTTTTTTATGTCTATAAGCAGCAAACTGGCAGATGGGCCACTGGAACACCGAAGGGCGTTACTGTTGTATTACCGACCTTGAAAAGCTCATTTCAGATCCTTCTTGTAGGGCCCCGTGTTATAGCCCTGAAGAAAAATCGTACTGGGTAACCCATTCCACAACGCTAGCGTACATATAAAGAAGGTTCTATAGAACCTCATCGTTGTCGACATATTGCTAGGTTTTAAAGGGGGTTGAACAGCAGCAGCTAGCAGCGACAAGTGTGTTTGAAACAGCGAAGAGGGAACCCTATCCAAGAGTTACTCAGAGCACATACCATTGCAAATTATGTTAGAGCATACAGGGGTCATTCGAGTATTAAGTAAGCACGAAAGGGGGCATCTTTGAATTGCTTATTTTTGATGATTTTGGGGGGTCCGGGAGACGATTACGTCAGCAATATTTATTATTTAATTTTATGTAAGGGCTTTGCTTACCTTTGCGGACAAGAGGGAGGGAGGGTCAGGAAATACAAAAATTCTGCTTTGTACAACTTTGTACATTATACTTTGTGCATTTTAGTGTGTGACCACAATCTCACCGACCATTAAATGATGAGCTTTAAGGTGGTAAGTACGTCAAACTTAGACTGGGTCTCAAATGCAGCTGCCAGAATACATCTATTGGTGCTTAGCTACAAATTTTCAACTTGACTGTGGCAGATAGCCAAACGGATAAAAAAAGCCACAACGGGAATATAAAGGATAACGTGGTTAAAAGTGAAGAGACAGAATACATGTGCCAACTCACTTGTGATCACTATACAAATAGAAGCAACCAGCTGAGTAATATGCTTTGAGAAGTCGACTTTCTTAATCGTCCAGAGTACATCTAATCATTCGTATTAATAATCCCAGCAAAATCTCTCTACAACCTTCTGAAGGACCTTGGCCTGTCGAGAACTGCAGTAAGTTCTATTTTAGAACGAGTATCAAAGGCTGCACTAACAGGTTCCTACCAAATTTGGCTAGGCAGGGCGGGAAACTCGAGCAGTGAAGGTGAGCGTTGATGCGCATCTCAAAGGGGGCCTCCTTAAACCTACACCTGGGTCGCAAGTCCTGGGAACTGCTCTGAGTTTCTCCCTCTGCCACACGATGGACCCGGCACCCGCACGGTGAATCCATGGAAGGCTAAGAAGTTCGTCTCATATCAAAATATATTGTAATAAGTAGTTATTCTCTTGTTGGATTGTAGACTGGTAACCTGTATAGTTTATGGTCTTTTATGGATTATCTATGCAATATGTGAAATAAAGTCAGTCGTTCATGAAACGCGAAACAAGGAGTTTTATTAATAATTCGGTTACGACAGCTTTCAAACAATTTCATTTAATAGATGTGTCTATGTATAAATAGGCAGAGACAAGTACTTCTTCGTTCTCTGTTTCCCAAACAAATTTTCCTTTTTCTTATTTTGTTTAGTGATTATTGACATTGATAGTGAAGAAAAATAAATATTGTATTTGTAAATTTCGACCAGCGGACGACCACTGCTCTGTATAAATGGATGTTAGTATATTTAAAGTCAATAACTCCAGCACCTTTTAAACGATCACTGTGGCAGTTGGCATATTTGGCTTTTCTTCTGTGTTGAAGGGTTTTTATCATATTCATTTTACCTGAAATATTTATTATAACAAATCAGAACAAACGCGTGTGAAGCCGCGGGTAGAAGTCTATGTACAAAAAATAAATAATGGTATATCTGATAAACTACGAAACCAATTAACTGATGGCGATGAAACGTTCTTATGCTTTCAGTATTTTTGACTAGGTGGCGCCGGGCTATATTTTATCGATACATATTATAAAATAAAGTCCTTTGCCACGTCTGTCTGCCTGTCTGTCTGTTCGCGATAAACTCAAAAACTACAGAACGGATTTTCATACGGTTTCACCAATAGATATAGTGATTCATGAGGAAGGTTTATAATTTGTATGTATATAATTTGTCAAGTTTTTTTTTATTATCAGGGTGGGACAGCATCCATCGGACCCGCTAGTTTATACTAAATTTGCATTGTACATTAGCACGGATGAAGTTGCGGTCAATTCATAGTTGCATATAATATCTTTGTAACAGTAAAAATCTTAACTAAAAATGCAGTAAGTTCTTTCATACCTAAGGACCCAGGAACTCTGTAATTATCCTAGGACATACATCTACAACCTAACTCCAATTATAAGAATTAAAACCCACACCTTTATACGAGTCGTCAGAGTGTAAAAATTGCATTTACCATAATTTGATAAGTCGATAGATGGAGTTAAACTCGCCGAGACCCTACAACACAGCCATATAAACATTAAAAACTATAGTAAAAACTGAGTTATTCCATTTGTGCCATGAGCGACCGTACTCTAAATAAGTACTTAGACCATAACAAAACATTGTTGTTAAGAACTGAACACAGGAAAGGAGATGCGAGAGCGGGAGCCTGCGGCTGTACGGGACGCGTCAAGTTTTTGCTGCCAGTACATGTTGCAGTTAAAGTGTGAATTAATTAGATTTATAAAGGTCTACGTTGATATTTGAGAGTGAATGAAAGAATGATTTAATTTGAATGTGACATTAAAGGATAGGCGGTAGTAATCGTCTGTTCTTTCTGACTAGGTAGGTTCATTAATAATGAATAGATCAACCTTTTAAAGCGTCGTATGTTTCTTTTATTGGTTTATTTTCAGTAATAATATATAACTATATCATACTTGATTCATTCAGTGTGAGATGAAACTTAAAATAACTGTATATACATCAAAACAAAAATAAATACCTATGTTACATGCATGTATAGAACTATGTAACTTGTGAAAGAGGGAAGGGAAGGTAGGCCTCCGGCGCTCTCACTGACCGAACGAAACGCAACAACGCAAGCACTGTTACTTCACGTCGGTTTTCCGTGAGAGGGTGGTGCTACCCCGGGCGAGACGACCCATTCATGCTGAAACCAGTAATAGTATCAGCGTGACTCTACCACCTACCAAAAATATAAAATAAATAATATTAAAGTAGTCAATCTTTCCTCCATCGTCGTTGTTAGACTTGTGTTACGTACCATACGGATGCAATTTCGTATACACCGTAAATATTATCCGGGACAGTGTAAAAAAATTTAATATTCACACAGCTCCGTAATTATATAATTCATGTATAAAACCGTATTAATTCACAACTAGAATTAAATTTCATATCAATAATCGCTTTACAGACTGAATTACATTTGTTCTATAAATTATATTGACTGCGACACGCATATCACGTAGGAAGAGTGCATTGTATTACAAATTATAATATTCCCCTTGTATGGCTTGTTTGTTTACACTCGGGTAATGACATTGGTTTTTATTAAAACTCAAACAATAAGTTAAAAAAACTTCATTTGACCGACTACTTACCTTAACCGTCAAGTTAAAAGCTTACATTTTTTTAATAAAACGACATACATGAACTGATATGATAAGTAAATGTTAAAGCACCGAAACGATGCAGTTACATAATTATAATAAGTTCTGTGACATATTTTCCTTTACATTCATATATATAAATATAAATAAAGTTGTAGCGTCTGTTTGTAATGTCAACAGTCTTTTACTAAATTCACACGAAAATATTTATGGTAGTTATAACATAAACCTATTTTTTTTGTCTGTCTGTCTCTATGTTCCGGATAATCTCTTAGTTCGACCGTTTGTGGCGGGACTATTATTAGCAGATAATTGATGTTAGAAGGAATAATTAGGGTTCCTTTTAAAAATAGGGCTCCGCGTAAATATAATAAACTAAAAAGCAATGTACAGAACTTCGGGTGCGTCTCACTCGTATCTTAATACTGGACAATTTTTTTTTCTAAATTTCATGCGATGTTGCGGGTAACAGTTAGTTTATATAAATACTAGCGGGCCCGGCTGACGTTGTCCCGCCCTGATTACCCCCCCCCCCTCCCCGCAACCCCCCTTGTGGGTGGAATTTCGTAAAATCCGTTCTTAGCTGATCTCTACTCGGCGAAAGGAATATTTCAAGTCGCTACGCCTTATGGTTCCAGAGATATCTCAAGAGAGTCAATATATAGGTGGGAATATCTTATATATATATAGATTTTATATACAAAACAAAACAATATTACGTACTATTCAGTTTATTATCATAGCTCGCGACTATGGCGCAATAGTCATAAAATTGTACAACAGATTGACCTGAGAACTAAACCTCTTTATATAGAATCGTGTCTTTGATTGCCCAATGACAATTACGGATTTTGTAATATGCTTACTCATTCATAGGCTTCTTATGATTTCATATATATATATACAATATTTAATTCGTCACTATGAAAACTGTCATCCAAGTATTTTTCTTTAGAGATATTTTTGTACTAAAAATTTTACTATATTTTACTATACAGTGGTGTTACTGTAGCGAATTGAAGTGATAATACTTCAGTGATGAGTGTGTCCAGACACCACGACGATCAACATAGGTTTGAATCCTATCTGATGTACATCGGAGCTTTCACTGAAAGAAAATATTGTGATGAAACCGTAGCATATCGATAGGGATTTTACTAAGCCAACCCGATTAACTATCATCTCTAAGTTGAAAGCTGTCGTAAAGAACTTATTAATGTTCCGGCAGGTCCCCTTACAAGTCAGTCCGTCTTCTAGGCTTAGAGTGGTTCCCATTTTAGAACACGTCGTCATTTTACATCCGGTGAGATTGTGGTCAACAAAAGCTAACCTTACTATTATACCAAATGCGATTTGTTATCATGTTTTTTTTATAGACATACTCATGAGGATGGAATAGGATGTAGGGTACATTTCAAACAGAAAATAAAACTGTTTCCAACAGCTAGGTCAGGTTTGGTAGGTGGTAGAGTCACGCTGAAGCTATTACCGATTTCAGCATGAATGGGTCGGCTCGCCTGGGGTAGCACCACCCTCTCATAGAAAACCGAGGTGAAGTAACACTGCTTGCATTGTTGCGTTTCGTTCGGTCAGTGAGAGTGCTGGAGGCCAACCTTCCCTCTCCCCCTCCCTCCCGCCCTTTCCCCCAAACACAGGCTGGCAACGCACTTTCGACTCCCCTAGTGTTGTTAGTGTCTATGGACGGTGGTGATCACTTAACATCAGGTGACCCACGCGTTCGTTTGCCTGCTATGATATTTAAAAAAAATGGTCAGACCTATGACCACAATCAGATATTAGTAAACTATGGAAAATTAAACACAGATAACATTTAAATTGACTATTATTTATTACAACAAATAACTTGAATGTAATGGATGTCATGTCTTTTCATATAACATAAATAGCAAATTTATATATAGTCCGTTTCTTCTCTTCTTCTTGCTTCTATACGAGATTTATTGGAGACGTGGTGCTTTATATCCTGAGTTACAATATCTTCATATAATAAGGGATTATTAAAAAAATATACTCATCAGCAACATTCGCAGTATTTAGTGTGGGAAATCACGAAAATATGCGCATACACATAACGCCGCTTGCCCCAGTTTTCGACTGTAAGTAAACATACTTCGTTGAACGTTAAGTGTTTATAATAATCCTAGTTCCTTAAAACTTTAATATATTTTTATTAAATGTAAATATTGTATTTTTTAATTAAGAACCAAGTGTCTAAGAAATAAACCTAAAAAATATTCAAAATCGTATGAAATATAAACATTTTATTTATTTATAAGATGTTAAAGTTATGTAAAAGATAACGAACTTTAGATAGATTAATAAAAACTCTGTTGGAATTTCTTTAGATGCAATCTAAAATATCAATTAACTGACACGTTAATTGCTACTGGTCGATATTTATTTTAATATTTTCGTAAAATGTATTCAGAATTCAGTAATTAATTAATAAAATTACAATTATTTGTACAGCGGTTCTTTTGAACTTAAGCACTGATTATAATATATTATGTTTATGTATGAAATTCCGATGTGCGTGTTTGTCGTTCTACTTCTCGTATATAGCTTGATCGATTTTGATGATTTTTATTGTACTTAAGGTTTCAACTATGATTATTAGCTATAGCCGGACCTGGTAGGTGACATTGTCATTAAAATCTGGATTAAAAAAAAAGTGTGTGTGTACACGCGTTCGAAGTTATACTTCTTTGGCATAACAAGACAAAAATCTTTTCAAAAATTTTATTTTTCGCTTTATTCTACGTTTGTAGAAAAAACGACACTAATAATTGAAAAAAGGTATTTAATACATTGAAAGTTTTAATACAAAGAAACAAAATGTTGACTATAGCTAACTTCATGGTGTCGGTTTTTTGTGACGGTGTGCGCGCGCATCTTAAAAATTTACTCTGATTATTTTCCCCTAACGCGCCAAAAGAAGTATAACTTCAAAAAATATTATTTTTATCTCTCATATTAAAGAAATACATACAACGCTATATTATCAACCTCCTAAGACTACTTCACGTCTCTTTGCTTTATCTTAATATATATATTTCTTGTGTGCGTGTGTATGCGACTGAACTCCTCCTAAACGACTGGACCGATTTTGATGAAATTTTTTGTGCGTGTTCCAGTGGATCCGAGAATGGTTTAGATTCACAATTGGACCCGGTAGGTGGCGCTGCGGTTGACTTTTGGGATTTATATTTTTTATTATCAAGGCAGGACAACGTCCGCCAGGTCCGCTAGTATATACATATTTTTAAACGATTATTGAATACTAAATGTTGTAGGATTTTTTTAGGATTACTAGATCCATGGAGGTAGGCATTTGTAATTTGATGCTGTCAGACTCTGTGTCACAGAGTGCGAAAATGTTGTACAGAATCACAAGATTGGCTTTTAAGATTTGATCATTGCAGAATTTAATATGCATGTGACACAGTACAAATATAAGAGATTTATACTGTGCATGTGATGTTGTTACGACGTTGCTATACGACAAACCCATTCAAGCTAATTAAAGAGTAAAAAAAACACTTATTTTCACCCTGAACGGCTATTAGATATTAGTTGGAACCCGTAGGTATCGAATTTTTTGTAGATCAAGTTCAAGATCAAGTAAGTGACACACATAGAAATACATATAAACACAAATATTCCACCTGTCATTAGTATATGACAAGAACGACCTACCCGATCCGCTAATAACAGTATAATTTAATAGTTTGTTATTCGTATTTATTTTTAAACTTTATATGTTTCCTTCCTCTTTACTCAGAATATTTATTATTTAACTGAATAAACGAAAGTAGAATATTTGTAATGTTCTCATAAAAAACGGATATTAAAACCGTCTTATCAATAGTTGTTCTAAACATCTTCTCTTCTATACTGACTTTTGAAACGAGATGTCGGTTTTACAGAGATCGATAAACCCAGACACTGTTTTGATTGAAAAGATAGCAAATGAAAGTATTTCCTGCAACCAATGATATTATAACTAAAGATACGTTACCTTGATAATATTTTGACTAAAACAAGTGGCAAGATAACGCTCACATACGAAGTTGCTTAGGTACGGGCGGATTGACGGGGCAGTCGTCAAAAATAGGCTAACTAACCAAGTTTAACAAGGTATATAGTATATAGGTATTATATAGTTATAATATCATCGCCTGCAACTCTGTAGTACACTAATTTAAGTGCCGTTGGAATTGCAATGCGTAGATTTTTAAACTAACTTTGAGTTCATTTTCGCACTATCTATTTTGCTATAGATCGATAGACAGTGATGCAATATAAGAAATAATAACAATGCAGAACCGCGTCCATAACTAGTACATTTTAAACGTGTCAAAACGTTTTCAAACGTAATTGGTGTTTCAATCGATCGAACATTGTCCGGTGCTATTAACAGCGATTGAATAAAAAAAAATCGCATATCTATTAAACTGATTAGATTCCTATAGGTAATTTATTGTCGTTGGGTAGTCGAACGAGCGGGCACAATGCCCCGTAGAGCGGGACGGACACACGTTCAGACAGAGACGGATGTAGTGGGCCTTGCAAGGTGATTTCAGTTGCGTAGACGCGGGCTTATGGTCAGGTTGTTTTACGCACACACCGGCGTTTCGTGACGCGCCATAAACACCGCCGGACACGCGAATTCGGGAAAATGAGGCGCGTAACCGATTTTTTCGGTATGTCGGACTTTAATGCGGTAGGTAATATAGATTCGTAAAAGGTTTGTAAGTGAAACATTTTACGACCTGCATCAGTAATAAACATTTATGTGACAAATGAAACACTCGATTTTTTTTAATGTTTACTTTATGTGAACTTTTATAAGACTTAATTTACTATACAGTTCATTATATTTACAAAGTGTGTGTTATTATACTAAATGCTGAGTGACTTGTGAGTTTATGTGAATTGTTTACAACTATTTACAACACAAATAAATAAGTTCACGGACTTAAGGTACGTCAGTTTTTCTAAAGTACTAGAAGGTACAACTGCGCACTGTTGTAGATTTTGTTAACCGAATTTAATACAAAGATGACTAGTACTGTATATTAAACCTTTATCATAATATTAACGTATATAACTGTATATAAAAATGACATGTTGAAATCTGTTAAATTACTAAGCGGGAAAACTAGAACCACAGAATCATTATATAAAATATCTTTCTATATTGTAACTTTACATTATCGTTCATAAATTGAACTACAACTTAGGTAAAACGTTATGAAGTTTAAATGTAAATAGGAGTTGTAATAAAATATGATACAGTAGGAAAATTACCATAGAACTTCTTACTATCTTTAAAAACTACAAGGCGTAAACAAAAGAACAGAGATAACCGGATAAATTAAAACTCTTAACTCAATAGGTAAGTTTTGGCGTGCAATTAGATGTTTTATTATATACTTATTACGTCATGTAATTTGTAGGTCGTTAGATGGATAGTATGTATTATTTTACTAAAATGTAATTCTATAGAATAATTAATCTATCTGTCTCTGTACATAGTTTGCTGGTTATAAATTACTCAATATTTAAAACTATTGTTATACATATTATAGATAACAATATCTTATAACGTATCAATGTCTTATAGTAACTAAATAACTAATTTTTTCCTACAAAAATACCAAAGATAAGCACTAAGATTATTCACTTAATAAATAATACGTTGGATGAACGGAATATTAAAATCAATGTGAAAATAACATCGCAAAGTATCAAGTGTATTCTACTTTAGCCTGCTATATTGTTTTTCTCACGGAAATCATTAATCTTACTAAAAGGAGTTCTCTCATTAAATCCGACGAAAAGTGTTATAATTGAGTTATGTTCAAACAATTTTTCTCTTTATTTCCAACTGAACAGATATGGGCAGACTGGTGTAGGTATGATAAAGGGCTTTTGTTACAACCTGTCGCTTGTTTTGTGGAGCGTATCGATTATTCCGTAACCATGGCAACTGATATGTTCTCGAGTCAAATATAATCTTCTACATTTGTATAATTTATATTGGACATTTGTTTATGAAATACAAACGTGGCAGAGATTCCAAGACGGCAATAAAAAAATATCTCTCGAGTATAACAAATGTGTACATCACTTTTATTCTGCTATTCGATTGATTATAAGTAATTGATTTTTTTCGTAAAGTTATTTGAATTTAGAATAATAATATATCGAATGAAAAACATTTATTCGATGTTTTTTTTAATAATTTACAGGTTTTAAGATTTGACCGGAATCCCCATATCATGTTAAAAGACGATGCATTCTAAGATTGTAACACGCTAATCCTATATAGATAAGCTTTAAAATACAGCTGCGGGAACTTATCAAAGGAGGCTTGGTAATAGTTTTTCAATTCAGAGATGGTAGATAACTTGGCATGTTTAGAGCAATCCCTACACTCACACTGTAGTTTCATCATGACATTTTCCTGCACCGAAAACTCACGAGCATTACAGAATCAGAATTTGAACGTATATCGATCAACGTGGAATCCGACCACACTCACTACCATTGAGCCACACCGTTTCAAAACCATAATTTAGCTTGTATTAAATTAGATATATTATATAACGTTAGTTATTACCTATTCAATATGAAAAATACCTAGGAGAAACCTAAGTACTTAAAAAATGTTCTGGTTATACCACCATATGGGAGAAAAACGCTGATGAGTAGATTTCCACAGCAATTGAAAGTACCAATAAGTGGTGGAATGGTATAGTGATAAATATAATGCCTAAGTGTGAACTATACAAACCAACTGTTGCCGCTAGGCTGACTAATATAGCTTCGAGGATAACTATAAGTGATGATCTACAATTTATTTCCCTGATTTTAGATGTAGTTTGATTACGTTAGTTGTATGTTTGTAAAATATCTTGTGGTATAGAGCTTATTCTTAGTGCAAGAGCTTGCTTTGTGAAATGTTTTTATTCATTATTATTTTTCTATAAATGTAAGACTTTATTATCACACTTTAAATTTAGAATTTGAGTCAAAAAGTTTCTGTTTCACAGAGTTTCGTAATCTACATATTAATACGTGAAGCGAAAACTTTGTACCCTTTTTAAGAGAATTGCGCAAACGGATGAATGTGAAATTTGGCATAGTTAAAGTTTATATGGAGGAGAAGTGTACAAAGTTATTTTTTGCATTAAAACACATTAAATTAATTAAAATATACATTACTCACACCACTGCTTGAATGACACACAACATATCATTACATAGTATAAAACAAATTCCCCTACCGCGTCTGTCTGTCTGTCTGTTCGCGATAAACTCAAAAACTACTGAACGGATTTTTATGCGGTTTTCACCACTGGATACAGTGATTCACGAGGAACGTTTTGGTATATAATTTGTCCAGGATTTTTTTATAATCAGGGTGGGACAACGTCTGCCGGGCCCGCTAGTACACACATATAAATGAAAATGCGGTTTCGCTATCTTTTATCCCACTCTTACGTTCCAATTACTTTTTTTCATCCTACATTCAATATTTTTAACATGACTGACATTCCATACCTTACAGCCCTTTGAAATTGTAACTAGTCAAATTGTAGGTTAATTTTATAATATGTAAATTAATAATATACATTAATGATTAATTGATAAATAAATTATCTTTAGTAAATTTATGAAACCACTGCAATAATTATTATTTTCTTTGGTCTTATTGTCTGTGAAACTGAATTATGGTCGAATTTCGACCACTATGCGATAACTATTATACTTATATTCATCTAAAAACGATAAATATTCATTTGTTATATTATCAATTTTATTTTAATTCCATCAATTACTATAAATTAATTTTTCATATGAACAAAATAATAACATTGAATATTGTAGTAAATTACGGCATGTTGTAATAAAATTTTGAAGCTAATTGTGTATTAAACAAAAAATCATACATATTCGGAATAAAAGTTACATACCACATTTCACTGTATAGTATAATAGCTGAAATAAATTAGATCACTTTATATTCAAATTAATAATCACAGGCGTTGATTGACAAGCGTTTGATTTAGAAATCAAAATAACCGGAGCTCGTTGATGTCTTTCCTAAGACGAATTAACTAGGCCTACTGGAAACGGTAACGGAATTTAAACTTTTTCCACTGATATATTATTTATTTTAACCGTGCACTTTATTTATGAGTTGTTACTTATATTTATGTACAGATAATGTGTAATAACAAGTCATAAACATTTATGAAGTTGTTAAAATTGTACACTTTTTTTTTATTTTTCATTGCTTATATACTTAATTTTTAACATTAAATTTATGTTGTCGAATTAAGCTTTAAGTGCTGAACTGGTATTTCTTAGGTGCTTTATTTTAAAATTTAGGATACTATTATCAGTAAAGTATATTAAATGTGTAATAGAATTGTAATAATTCGACGAAGTATTCGACGTTTACATATGAAGTTTTATTTTAATCTACAATTTTTCTTCACTTACAGTAACTATATAGGTATCTAATATAGATATAACATAAAGTATTCTTTTTGATGTTACACTTATATTGGCGCGTTTGGGAAAAATGATGAGAGTAAATTTTTACGATGCGCGCGCACACCGTCACGAAAAACCGACACCCTGAAATTAGCTATAGTCAACATTTTGTTTCTTTGTATTAAAACTTTCAATGTATTAAATACCTTTTTTCTATTGTTAGTGTCGTTTTTTCTACAAACGTAGAATAAGGCGGAAGATAAAATTTTTGAAAAGATTTTTATCTTATTACGCCAAAGAAGTATAACTTCTAACGCGTGTACATAAGTACACACACATTTTTTATATAGAAGCATAACAATGATAGCATTGCGACTTATCATAACCACAATTCCAAAATAACAATGACCAACGTATGAAATAGTTTTAGGAGTCTACTTAACTTAGTAAGCTGCCGCTGAAAGAAATACGGGCGTACCTAAATAAAACACAAATCGAAGTGTAATTCAGGTATAGAAAACAATACTACCTTTTCATCTTAATTCACAATATAAAGCAATTCTTCAAATAGCAATACAGATGGTAGAAAAGTCATGGCGTTAGGGTATGGCAGATTCGTTCAATTTAATTGCGACTAGCGTACATCAGGAGTAACACTCACCATAGTAGCACGCTTGAATATGTCGCTTACCAGTTTCAATCGGTATATAAGTTTTATGTAACTAAGTGCCAGGGTAGGATCTGTACTTCAATCACGTGCATGTGCTCCTCAATTGGTGCTAAAGAGTAACAAATTTTTATTTTTGATCGCTGCATTGTTCTGCATATATTGAACCTCGCAGCGATAAATAGAGTAATCAATCAGTCGGCGATAATAAAAGATAGATATTCTATTGAGTCATACGATTAAAACACACATCTTGATAGAACCATCGCAATAACTCTGTGTCAGTATTTCTCTTTCACTCTCTCTCTCTTTTAATTTTTCAGGTACAGCCAGTAACAGCTATCAATTGATTATAAAATTCTTAGCAATTGTTGTTGTTTTGTTTGTTATGTACCGTAGAAAATGAGCCAATAAATCAATAACGAATTAATTACCTTCTAGATTTCGTTCGCGGTTCCGCTCCTTTTATAATAGATTTAGCCTACCCATCGTGAACAATACTTTTATTTCTTAATATAGAGTATCCTTTTCTATATTCCTTGCAACGTGTATACAAAATTTTATGACGGTCAACTGTGTAGTTAAAGCGTAAAAGCATAACAGACAAACAAGTAAACTAACATTCGAGTTTATAATATTAGTTAAGATTTGTAACATTACAGCAAGTTTTTTTTTTAGGATAAATGCGTAAAAGATCCGTTACTTCAAGAAAAACCTATTCAATTAACCATTTAACCATATTAAAATAACAAAAAAGCCCCAGACGAGAGAACTAAACTGCCACCATTTGAAAGACAACCTCTACTCCCATAATACTTGTCTGTCACTGACTATTAACGTGATTATATTGAAAAGCATTTACGCGGAGTCACCGGATATTCATAAATACAATAATCGTTTGAAAACAACCGACTTATTTAAATAATTATTTGAAATATAAAGAAAGCGTTCATTTTACGAAGACGTAATGCGACTATTACGGGGTTGAGGGCGCTATTAATGGGGTGTTTTTGTTTGATAAATAACATGTTCTTTACTGTGGGAAATTTTTGTGTTCACTTATTTATCTTCCTCTTAATGACGTATTTCCTAAGAGCCGATGGCAGAAACTTCTAGATATAGACTACAGAATATTAAAATTGTATACAAGTTATTATGCAAACTGTAGTGTTCGCTCTACTCAATATACGAAGACTCTAGTAACGTATTAGCAGGTGGTAGAGCAACGCTGAAGCTATCACTGGTTTCAGCAGCAATGGGTCGGCTCGCCCGGGGTGGTACCACGCTCTCTCAGAAACACCGACGTGAAGTAACAGTGCTCGCAATGTTGCGTTTCGTTCGGTCAGTGAGAGCGCCGGAGGCCCATCTCCCCTCCCCCACTATATTTATATATATACATATATCTGAATATACAGAGGCAGCATATTCAATGCTTTGACAATGTTTTTTTAAATTAAACCCCGACAGAATCTTTATATTTATGTTTTTTTGCGCGGAGATTTTATTTGCGCAATTGAAATATTACTAGAATTGCCAATTTCGCAGCCTGTAATTTATGTGAGCTTTAGATATTAGATGTATATAAAACTAATTACATTTTTTATTACTGTTAGATATATCGATGTTATCGTTTTTTCCCTATTTATTTCAGATTTTACAATTACGCTGTTAATACAATGGTCTTACTATATAATATGTTTGGTTCTTCATCAATCTGTAAGAGTCCCACTGCAGAGCCATAGGCCTTGTTGCGGACAGCAGAGGTGATTTACGACCACCTCACATATATTCACAATAGGCCTCTTCCCAGAGGATAGTTTGGGCATAACCACTGTGCCAACCCACGACGTATTGGCGATTTTAAACTACGAGAATTCCACATTAATATATATATATACTAGCGGGCCCGGCAGACGTTGTCCCGCCCTGATTATAAAGAAATCTTGGACAAATTATATACCAAAACGTTCCTCGTGAATCACTTTATCCACTAGTGAAAACCGCATAAAGATCCGTTCAATAGTTTTGAGTTTATCGCGAACAGACAGACAGACAGACGCGGTAGGGGACTTTGTTTTATACTATGTAATGATATATATTTATTTTTTAATTTTTTTATTGGGTAATAAGAAAATCCTCTAACAAAAGAAAGAGACCTTATCTAGGTTCACATTATTAAGAAAACGTAACTAGACTTATTACTATCTTACAATAATGAAAACAATAAAAATTAAATGATTATTTATGTATGTATGTACATATGTATGGGTATTGTTATTAATATTCAATATATTTCTATATATATTTTTTTGTACTTTTTATTTTTTATTATTAAAACAAAAACTACACATGGATAAAATAAAACTTAAGATAATTCTTTTATAAATAAACAAAAAAAAAACAGTTTGTAAGTTCTTAATAAAATATATACAAAAGCTTATTGGCCTTAATTTATTTGTTACATATTTTTAACTTTTCTACAATTTGTACACAGAATTTTATAAAAGTGTCTCTAGTGTTTTTGTTACTTACAAAATTTTTGAGTTCATTTTTGCATACTGTGATTCCAAGTTCCACTTCTAATTCAGTTCTAATTTTTAAAAATATTGGACATTCTGTTAGAACTTGAAGGACATTTTGTTTTGTAATGTTATCACATATACATTCAGGGTGATTTTTAATTTTTTTTGCAGACACATTAATATATTACCCCTCACACAGTAGTACTACAAGAACATTACTTAGGTAGAGGTTTCCTCGCGATGTTTTCCTTCACCGTCAGTCGATAGTGCTATCAATTTAAATTAGTACACGAATTTCGAAAAATTCCTTGTTACTTACCAGGGTTCGAAACCTGCGGACATCAGATTTATATTCGAACAGACAAACGAATAGACCGACACGACTTGTGACATTTAGTTGTTTTTGAGAATTCACGTTGGTTAAATTTGCCTGAGGTTTGATTAGCACTATTTGTTTTATTTACTTAAAAATTAATACATTCTCATCACATACTTCATAGTTAAAATAAATCCCACAGGTTGATGAAAGCGCCGGATAACCCACCTCCCCTCCCCCTCCCCCAAACACAAGCTGGCAACGCACTCGCGAATCTTCTGGTGTTGCAAGTGTCTATGGACGGTGGTGATCACTTAACGTCAGGTGACCCACCTGTCCGTTTGCCTCCTATAATATAAAAAAGGTGGTTGAATTAAACAAATCTCTAGAAAATATAAGAGTCGGTAGTAAACTGACTATGCAATATGTAACCATATAGTTATACTAGCAAAAATTCTCCACAGCTTATAACAGTTAAAGATAAACTGAACCAAATATCCAGCAGCTGTTATACGGTATACATTCACTAAAATTACACTTAATTCATTAAAATTATTTTATACGTGTGTTAATAACTGAATTTATTTATATTAATATCCATTATAAGACAGCATTTTTGTAAAATATTCTTTCATAAGTAAAAGGTTTAGAACCACTGATTTAGACTAATAGTAGGCGGTTCTTTTTATGCAAAAGTTTATTATTTTTACATCCGTAGCACGAAAGATCCAATCACAGTCCGCTGGTATCATCATAAACGCGCTTTACACCTCTATCATCCGGTGATAATATTGAAGTTTGGAGCGAGTAACGTAAATTAAAAATATATGTAGCTATTTATATAAACTCACCGCTTCTCAAATCATAAATAAAGCTAAGTGAGTAATAAAAAACATTTTAATCTATATCATAGCGAGAAGAACATTCTTACATGACCTGTTCTTAATATAATTTTACTAGAAAATGCTACTGGTTCTTAATTAATCGTTAATTATGTTAATTTAATACAGGAAACGCCTACTATAATGCTACTATAAATATCATGACAAAATCAAATTACAGTGTAGATAGTAAAAAATATGACCGGATACACAAACAGACGGTACGATTGGAATGCAAATTTAGTCAGATTTCTTAATATAAAAAATTATCAGAAATAATTTTGATTATTACACTATGATAAAATGCATGAAGTATACATGTGTTAGAGATGTGAGTGTTAAATTAGATGTAAAAGTAACTAAGAATATCAGAGAAAGTATGATCTGATCATATAATGAAGAAAATTGAATGAGCTTTCGCATTAGTTAATTCGTTAATACATATAATGAGAAAGTAAATGTAACGTGTCTGTACGTTTTAGATTTTTATGAAAAAAATTGTTGCAGGTGTCTTGGAATAAGCAATAAAATACATTTCAAACCTTTTATAGAAATGTTTGTATGTCTGTTTGTTTGACTGCGTTCACAATAAAACTATATCACCAAGAAAATGATAAAGCATATCCTCGAGTAACATGTAGTCTTGGTTTCATTAAAATCGGTTCACTTTATCAAAAGTTATTGTAATTTTAACGACGACGCAACTTAAGTACGAGATAAAAGTAGATAAGTAAATGGACTTAATACACTCAGATGATTTTATTAGCCACTATTTTTGTACATTAGGTTCCACGCGAACGGAATCGCGGGCACTGCTAGTAGTTAATAAATCGGTAGACGTAGGTTCGAATTTTTGCAACTGAGTAGTAGCTTCCGTTGAAGGATAACAAACATCTTGATGTAACAACAGGCATGGTGGTAGGGATTTTTCTAAGTCCTACTACTACTAATAGCTAGTTACTACTCTCCAGTTGAAAAAATATGCCAAGCACCGGTTGATGTATTTTGGCAGCTGCACGTTAGAGCCAGGCCTCTAGCTTTAGCGTGTTTAATATTTTAGAACTTATCGTCTTTTAATATCAAGTCAGTTTGTGGTCAAATACCTATACGGTGTTATTACAAAAACGTTAAATACGTATTGAACACTTGCTTTAAAAAGGTTTCAAATTAAATGCACCGCGCTCTCCCGAGGCGTGTTCGCGTTATCCTTTTTCGCAAGTCGAACCTAACGAGACAAAACAGCAAGATGGCGAACATTCAGCGACCGCGGTGTATTTAATTCGAAACCTTTTTAAAGCAAGTATTCAATACGTATTTAACTTTTTCGTAATAACACCGATAAAGTTTTAAAAAAAAACCTACAAAATATTGTAGTTTGTAAATTTAAGTAGCGTAAAATATGAAGAATAGAGACGTCGATAGTAAGAAAGTAAATTATTTTCAATTTTTTTTATTGAAAAAACTAAATCTCGCCAGTAGTTACTAAGCGTAATGTCTATACTGATTTATTATATACAAATTAGTAGAGTGAATTATTTATAAAATAAACGATTTTTGAATCTAATAGCATTAGCCTGTGTATTCAATGTAGAGATAGGTGTATTTTAACAGTTTCCATGAAAAAAATTCTTAGTACCTAAGTATTTTTTTCATGATACGTTAATGCTTTATTGTCAACAACATTTATAGGTTCATATAAACATCTGTAAATGTTACTTATAAATGATGGGCCGGCAGGTGAAAGGTCTATTCAACAATATATAAGTTACATTAACAATTTATTGTTAATAAGCTTTCGGATTTAAACCAACAGTTTGTGGGTCTTACGAACAATAAATTACCGATTGAGGGAAAGTGGTTGTAGGAGCGAATATTACGTTTTGAAATAATGGCTTATTTGATTGGACCGGCTTATTCATACACTCATTTGAAATACTCATTTCTCATCACTCGGTTGAAGCTTTCAAATTTACTAATTATGTTTAAATAGGTTTTCCATTCAAAGATATTAAAATTGCAAGGGGTTTTTATATGTTAAATTTAAATGTACATTTGTTATTGACTACAACATATTTAGTTATAGTATAATATATTAGACGATAGTTCTAATTGTTATAAGTATTAATGTGGACTTTAATTTGCAATATTTGTTTGAAATCAATCATATAGATTATTACTAACATTGTAAACTAGGTAATCAAATTACTATCTTGCGGCAATTTCAATGTTCCAACAAGATGGTGGTCCTCTTGTTAGAACTATCCAAGAAAGATTTGAACATCTCAGAAAACTCCGTAGCATTATTTTGTATTCACATCGCTTGTGCACAATAAGTGAACTATATTCCGTAAAATGCCCTCGATATTACAAAATATACAGTCAAATAATGTAAGTCTATACATATAATAAGAATGTAAATCTATCTTGTCTGTACTTTTTAGATTTTTGTAAAATAAATTGTTGCAAGTTTCTGGGAATAAGTAATAAAATATATTTCAATCATTTTTAGAAATAGCTATGTCCGTCTATATATATGTTTGTTTGGACACACGTCACTGCTAAAATACCGAGTACACAAAAAACCTCTTCAAGAAAATCTCAAACATATCTTCGAGTAATATTTAGTCTATGTTTCATTAAAATCGGTTCACTCTATCAAAAGTTATTGTACTTTTAATGACGAGATGACTTAAGTACGAGAGAAAAGTAGGTAAATGAACTTAATACATACAGAAGACTTTGTTAATCACTGCTTTTTTTAAATAATTCTAAAAAATGTTAAAGAAAACTGTAATTATATGAAACAGCTAAAATTATTGCGTCTTGGATATTCGTTAATACATAGAGTGTACTAAACATTAAGAGAACGGGCCACTCGTTCTAAGAATATTTAAAAACAAACATTTGAACATTGAAATCTTTGGCTTTATTACACTGCAGTTTATTTCATCCATTTGTGACTTGTTTTTACACCTTTTTTATATTTTAAATATCGCCTATTCATGCTACCATAGGTTTAACTCTAGACAATCTTCGAAGACTTAGTAAGTCGACTATCTATGGTTCGCAGAATTCCCACGAAAACACCGATTGTGTTCACTGTATAATCGAAACAGACGTAAATGTATTCTTTCATGAGATTCGAGTGTCCTTAAGCATAGACATAAATTACATATAATGAATACTACAAAAGTAATCGGATGTGAAAACTTGATAAACGGACCGCGTAATTTGCTGTAAGACTCAACGAAGGGATACCATATTCGATGTTGAATATAGTGATAGGTGAAGCAACATGAATTTATACCTATACAATTAAACGTATTAAATCAAATATAAATATTTAAATAAAATAAAAACATAATAACCATAAAAGCTAGAATTTACAGTATAAGTACGTCTAGACGCAATTATATTTTTTTGGACACCTCCTATAGTCTAAACGACTTGATAGATATTAACACATCAGATGTCGTTAAATTTATCTTACTCGTACGAGTTGCGAAGGCTATATAATAGTATGAAGTCTGTAAAAAAGATACTTTTAACAATAGAGTTTTTTTTTTCTTTATTAATACTTTTACACGTTAATAAAGCACATTGAAACTATTAATGGATTCATGGTTCGGTCCCCCCGCCCCCGGCCCCCCCCCCCCCCCCCCCCAAACCCAACTTAAAGTAACCGTTCTTTCTTTTTTTCTTTTCGTTCGGGGGGGGCGGCGGGCCCCCCCCCCCCCCCCCCCCCCCCTCCCCCCTCCCCCCCCCCCCCCCCCCCCTCCCTACACAGGCTGGCAACGCACTTGCGACTCCCCTAGTGTTGCAAGTGTCTATGGACGGTGGTGATCACTTACATCAGGTGACCCACCTGTTCGTTTGCCTCCTATGATATAAAAAAAAAGAAAAAAAAAAAAAAAAATACTTTTACACGTTAATAAAACATTTAAAATATTAATAATTCTTACCTGGTTTAAAAAAATGCATAAATAATTCACGCCATGTAAATAGACTTTGTACTTGAAAATGGAGTATATTTTCTTTTTATCCTCTCACTACCTTCAGACAATTTCATATGTAACATTAAAAATTAACACATAATAAGCAAGAATAACAATTTCTAATGATATTTGATAATTATTTTATGAATAAACACGATTTATTAATCAAGATTTTGTATTTGATTCAGACAATAAGGAAAACAGTAAACATAATATTAATATAGATACCAAGAATGACTAAATATCACATGACTAAGCGAAAACTTAGCTCGCTTATTCATAAAACCCTGTGAATTAATGATTCCATCAAGAGCAACATTGTACCTTGAATTTATTGATACTTTTATATGAGAACAATAAATTAAACTCTGTATTGTTTAAAAACAAAGCCGTTTTAATGGAGAATGTCATTGGATCTCGAGACAATCAAATACTTCACAATCGTTTTAATGACTGTAATAAATTCACTTCGGGTATCGTCGCGGACCTTCGAAAGTAAATAGTTAAAATAATTATTGATATGGAATTGTTTTACTTTTTATTTATACAATTTTATTATATTTTAATATTAGGGGTAGTACGCAATTTTATTCGTGTGTAATTTTCCCACCCGCGGTAACACGTATCGCGCTAGACGACCCGCTACTAACAGTCGTAGCGTGATGTTAGTTAGCCCCATTTTTTTTGAACTGATTACCCCCTTGTCCTTGCAAGTTTTTTTTTTCTCGAACTGACTACGCTATTGATCTAGCAAGGTCTTAAGAGCTTCACCGGACTACGCTGTCCTTGCAAGGCCTTAACAGCTTCATCGGACTACGTTAGTCAGCCCCGCGACTTTACTACTTACTTTACTATCTTTAAATATATAATTCTTCTGTCCGTGTGTATGAACTCCTAAACTGCTGGATAGATTTTGATGTAATGTTTTGTGTGTGTTCAGATGAATTTATGAATAATTTCACAATTGGACCCGGTAGGTGGCACTGCGGTTGACTTTTAGAATTTTATTTTACTATCAAGGTAGGACAACGTCCGCCGGGCATATTAGTATAATATATAAAAATAAATATTTTGCTTGTTCGGTATCTGTACTCTGGTATACAGTTCAACAGATTGCAATCAAAGTTTTGCATAAACGCTGTCAAGGATAAAGAAAATAACATAGGGGTTATTTCATTTAGAACAAAAAGTACAGTTCCCAAGGCATAGGTTAAGTTTACATTAATATTGGGGAGCCTCCGGCTCCCAGGCATATAGAGGAGAGGCGGCGAATCCTGAGGGAGGAGGCAATAGGGTGGTGGAGGCAGGACCTGGCGGACGCACGTTACACAATTAACGCCGTCCGCCCGATCCTGCCGAATTGGATACACAGGGAGTGGGGCTCCCTGTCGTTTCGACTGGTGCAAGTAATCACCGGACATGGATGTTTCGGATGGTACCTGCATCAGATCGCTCGCAGAGATCCGACCGCTGTATGCCACGAGTGCGGCGTTAAAAAGGAAGACGCGCAGCACATTTTGCCTGAATGTGCTGCGTGGGAGCGACAGCGCCGCATTCTGGCTGCGGCGGTAGGATAAGATTTATCGATGCCGAGTGTGGTTTCGGTCATGCTCAACAGCGAATAGGCATGGCAAGCGATGGCCTCCTTCTGCGAGGAGGTCATCTTGCAGAAGGAGGCAGCAGAGAGCGCCCGCGAAGAAGATCCTCTGAGTGGCCCTCCTCGCCAACGGAGGACTCATAAGAGGAGGAGGCAATTCACCCACCTCCTCCCGCCTCCGTAGACGAACATGAAGGGATAGGCCGTAGGCCCGTCTCTTCGTTGCACAGGTCTGGTTGACGAGGAGAGGCAGCTGGAGTGTACTCAGTCTGTCTCCCTGGTAGGCAGGAGCCCGGCGGTCAATTTCCGCCTGGCGGGCCGTTGAGGCGTTTATCCAAGGTTGAGTAATTTGGGGTTTTAGTCCGTGCGAGTCGAAGATAACCCACTCTCTCTCCCGGGAGGGTGGGTATCCATAAGAGACCTCACAATAATAAAAAAAAAAAGTTTACATTAATACGAGCGAAACCGCGGATAAAAGCTAGTACTACTATAAAGAGAAAACATTTGATTTTTTTGTTTTGTAATTTATAAACTTATAAAATACTTAACCGATTTTAAAAGTTATTTCACTTATAAATAGCTACTTTATCAGTAAGTAAGATAACCTGTTTTAAAAAAAAATCTAAATATACATTAACGCGAGCGAAACTGCGAGCAGAAGCTAGTCGATTATAAAACCCAAAAAAGAAAATTCAGTTTTAAGTGATAGTTCCAAATAAAGGGATTGTAAAAATCTCATGTATTTTTATAATATTACTAGCTAACCCGCGCAACTTCGTCTGCGCCAAATCGGTTATTACCGGTTCCAATTTTATTTCCAGAAGCGAAAAATCTTAAAAAACTTAGAACTTGATTATAGCGACAACTACCGGGTCCAATTGTGATCCCAAACTATCCTATATATATTGGCAAGAAATGTATTCCAGGTATACCCTGGTATGCTCCTCTGGCCCTTACCTTCGCGCCGCGTTTACTATCCCCGCAACAACGCAATAATTTTATTATAGTCTTCATTTCCCATTATTTTTTAACCAACTTCATCAATTAACATGCTGTAATAAGTAAACTTTAGCTCCATGAAATTTTAATTTTGAATTAGCTTTTTGTTTTTATAAGAATTTGTATAGAATACATGAAACTTGTATCTAATAGCTTTAGTAATTAGTAATTTTAACATTTATTTTATTTTTCACATAAAAACAATCTTTTCGGCTGAGATATTAAGCTTAGATATATGGTGTCTCGTATTTTTTTTTAAAGCTAACAGTAATGAACCTTGCGTATAGTATTTATTACTTTATTTCAAATCATTCCAGCAACGCACGCTATATTATACAATTTTACTAATTTAAATTACATTTATTGTGATCAATTATTGAAAATATACATTTACCAAAATAAAAAGTAGTCGAATAAACCTTTCTAACAATGAAAGAATTTTCAAATCGATGAGTAGTACCAGAGATTACCCCGAACATCCAAACTCACAAACTTCAAGTTCAATATTGGAGTTTCATATATAGGAATTCTACCAGTGTTAAATCAGTCATAGGAGGGTCACTTTATAGGTAATATTATATTTATTTTATATAATTTAGTTCTTCCAGATTAGGCCTCTGAGATACACAAAGATAAAAATAACACTTACAGTCATTATGCCTTAAATAACTATATATTTACATAATAATTACTGTTAATGATTGTGTTATGTTAATTTTTAATTTTGTTAAAACATATAAATAAAAGTAATAAAAGTATTGACAAACAGAGAAAATACACACCTTCGTGCCTTTTTTTTCTTAAAATCAGACGGACGTAGTATATTGTTAGGTAAAATATCATATAACACAATACTAAATCAGGGCAATTGAAAAAAATGTGTTCTAGAGTGTCTTCATCCAATCCACATTCTCATATTGAGTTGTCCTTGATTCTGAGCTTTGCAAGATGGACTGGACAGCACACGTCTACAGATAGATCCTCAATCTACAGATAGTAGATGCAGAAAATTTGCAACAGTCACGAAACTTATAAAACCATGGCTTACCAGGAATGTTGTTCTGAATATATTAATATGGAATATTATGGATGGATTATTATGGAATATTAATATGGAAGCATATTATTTGCCTGTAATTGGGTTGGACATTTTCCAGTTTGAGTCCGATAATGGAAACAAATCAGTCTTGCTTGGGGAGGATAAATCCTGGACATAGGTTCTATAGTGATCAAATTATCCAGTCTGGATAGCTTCTTTAGCGATAAGATCAACAGCTTCATTACCCAGGATCACAGTATGTCCTCGTATCCTTGCCAGAACTACATAAATTCCTAAACAATGACATTCATATAAATGGAATTGATTAGTTGTAATAACTGATGTTTTATTGAAGTATGTTAAATATAGCAAAACACTATCAAATGTAATGTAAAAAGTTTCAATAAGAAGAGTAAGCTAATTCTCTCTTGAAGGCAAACAATTACATTGATTAAAAAAAACATTAATATATACATGTATAGATTTTTTGAGCTAGGAACCATCTTGAGCGTCTCCAGAACACCCTACAAAATTATTATCACAATTTGATCAGTAGTTTCGGCTTGAATTGAGGACAAACATACAAAGGGGGCCCGCTGAAATGTTTGTTTCAGCTTTTGGTCGCCGCCCGGGCCCCCCCCCCAGATGAACCTTTTTCTTTTTCTGGGCCCCCCCCCCCCCCTCCCCCTCCCCTCTCCTCCTCCCCCCCCCCCCCCCCCCCCCCCTTCTTCCCCCCCTGTTTTTTTTTTTTGGGGTGGTTTTTTTTTGTCCCCCTTTTTTTTCCCCTTTATAAAAAAAAAAAAACATTGATTTTTATATATAAAGATATGTATTATGTATTTATGAAAGAGTCGTTAAGCTAGTACATTATATATTTTCTTCATCCCATCTCTCTTTTTTGTTTCACAGACTGCATATTTATATATTATGAACCTATATAATTTAGTCGATCGCGGAGAGTATAATAATATCAGTATAATCTACAGAGCGTCGCAAAAACTTTTACTGCAAACATATCGCAATAGTCACCAGACATATTACCTTTTTTCCATAAATTCGCTAGCCTTAGAGTTGATTTGACCTATCTTTTACACTTGAACAGCACTCTTTTCTCGATGAAATGTATTCTAAATACTTTTCTGTACTTTTAACAACGTGTATGCAAAATCTCATAATGATCGGTTGAACAGTTAAGACGTGAAAGCGTAACAAACTATGTGAGTTTATAATACTAGTTAGGATATACCGATAGAATATAGTCCATTATTTGAAATTTCTCATACACATTTTGATATAAATTCCTAGTTAATACACACAAAACGGCTTTGTGCGTTTCATACCTTCGACTTAAACGAAATTGTTGTTTCAATAAATATGGAATGTATTTTATGGCAAGTACGTAAGACACCAAACCTCTTCTAAATCCCAAAGCCAATTACATCAACACAATAAATACCTAACTGTTGTCCAATGCTGATTTAGTTTACAATCGAAGCGTCTACACTCGAGATTAAGGTGACGGACGTAGCAATAAGCGAGAGCGATTAATTTTGTATTGGATATCGAAATGTGATTTAAATAATTCTGTTGATATTTTTTTATATTTTAATTTTAAGCGATGATAGACCCTGCGTTGATCTAAGTAGATTTGAATTCTTGCAACTGAGTCAAATTTTTGGTGATGGAAAGCGCCGTGATGAGACTATAGCATGATGATTGGTCTTCTCCTAAGTCCACCTGGTTAGTTGATAATATGTCGCCAAGCACTTATTGGTGTACCTATTCTGACAGCTGTATTTGAGAAGCAGTTCCTCTCTAGAATTAGTGAGTTTATCATCATTGACAACACCATCATTTAACATCAGGTAAAATTGTAGCCAAAGTAATAAAAAAACAATTTTTTCTTTCACAATATATGGGTTTTTACCAAATGATTTTAATATAAATAATTTTATATTTTATATATATAATGTAATATATATATATAAATTTCTAGGTATCTTAATACACATATTCATGTGTGGGTTTATTTAATTATGCTCCTAAAGACGGACCGATTTTGATAAACTTTTTGTTTGTGTCCGTTTTGTTAGTGCCTTATGGGTTTTTGATTGATAATTGAACCCGACAGGTGGCGCTGCGATCGACTTTTAGGATTTTTTTGTTTTCAAGGCAGGACAACGTCCGCCCGGTCCGCTAGTTTTAATATAAAAAGATTACAACACCAATAAAGTCTATAATATCCTTCCAGTATTAAAATGGGGAAAATTTGTCACAATATTTGTCAAAGCAAAGGTTATTAAACAGACTTTGATGATACTTTATAAGAAATTTAGCTTATACACTTAGATTATACATTATAATTTTACACGAGAAAGTTTTTGAAAACGAATGATTATTTGTTACTCGTTTACGCAAAAACAAAGGAACGGGCTTTGAGTTAAAAAAGTGTATTGGTGCCGGTACTTTACACCTACTAAATTTAATTTAAATCAGCCGAGAAACAGTGTGATTATATTTTTCTAAAATAAAACACTTATTTATAGGTCCAAAAAATTTGTAATAATTATTCAAACACGCTTTTCTACGTTCACTATAACCGCATACTTACGCAGTAGCGTTCCAGTTTTTAGATGGTATACCTGTAATCCTTATAAGGCTACACGTCCAATGCGCCTTGCAATACCTAGCTTGAAGCTTGATTGTCGACGCACTACGTGCAACGGTCTTAGACATAGGATGAGGACTTGCATTATCACTTATTAATGTCTCACTTAATTTATAGCGTTCCATTTAATTTTAATTGCAATTTATTGATTTATAGGGTGTTTATTTTTAAATTGAAACTTCTTTTAATACAGTGTGATTTTATGACGCGAAAATGTGTAACAAAAAAGAGATAGCTATAAATGTATATATAGTAATGACTAGCGGGCCCGGCAGACGTTGTCCCGCCCTGATTATGAAAAAATCCTTGACAAATTATATACTAAAACGTTCCTCATCGATCACTCTATCCACCGGTGAAAACTGCATGACAATCCGTTCGGTAGTTTTTGAGTTTATCGCGAACAGACAGACAGACAGACGCGGTAGGGGACTTTGTTTTATACTATGTAGTGATGTTATAACTAAAAAGCTGTATATACTCACCTACATGATATTTTGACAAAGCAAATGGCACAATAATGCACACATACGTAAAGTTTCTTTTTTCCAAACTTATTGTTTTCGCAAAGAGATAATTTGGAATTGGTAATATAAAGGGAGTGAGGGGTGATCGCAATTTGATACGATTCAGTACTCACTCCTTTGACGGGTTACATGAGCATAATATTAAGTCACCAAGATTAGTTAGTCCTGATATAGATACAAGTCAGAGAGTCGTGGTTATTTCAAAATGATTTAGATGCATGTACGAGAGTCGTGGTAATTTCAAAGTCCGTTAAATGTTTTAAGATTAACAATTACATACGTAAAGTAATATTGTAACGCCACACTGTCTTAGATAAAACGTGGAAGTAAAATGGCATATTCTCGATATCGGTGGTGAAAAAGAAATAGTTATATGTTGATTAGGTACGGGCGGATTGACGTGGCTGTCGTCAAAAATAAGCTAGCTAGCCAAGTTTTAACAGGGCGCTGTCGAAACGCTTATGACGTACCTACCTATAGCTTTTTAATTATAATATCATTATATATAGGTTTTAGGCTCTGAGATAATGAACTTTTTAAAGATTATTCTGTGTTGAGTATTATTACCATTGTTAATTAAGACCCACGTCCCCTCCCCGTCCCTTACTCCCCCTCACCTCCAAGACAGGGTGGCAATGCACTTGCGATTCCCCTGGTGTTGCAAGTGTCTATGGATGGTGGTGATCACTTAACATCAGGTGACCCAGCTGTCCGTTTGCCTCCTATGATATAAAAAAAATCCTCTTAAAAATTTATCAGAATACTAAGTTTCATTTCTATCATGTATAAACTAACACTCGATTTATTGTTTGCTTTTGAATATTAAAAGTTTACAGCTTAGATTAAAGCTAAGAAGTTCACGTGTATGAATCTAATATATCTACAGACTGTTATTTTGAGTATTGTTAAAAGTAATTACTATGAACGGTATGAAATACAGTTAAGATTACTAAAACCTATTATTAATAGTTATTACTTATTGAAATCCAATAATCATAACCTAACCGTAACATAAACATTCGAATTAGTTTTTGTAAAAGCAACCTTTAACCTCCGGCATCCGGAGCGTACTTAACTATTAACTAAAAGGTAGTCATTATTTTCCTTAAACATATTAAAGCCGCATCAGAAAGCGTTTATTATCGTAGTACATCCGAGGCTCGACTAATGGGCTTATTAGAATTACGATAGGATGGTTTCTAATATGTCTCACGTCGGACGAGCGATGCGATCGAATGCGAGTTTTTTTTCTTTATTTTTGTATTTACTTATATTACAGAAGGAAAGGAATTTTTCAATGTTGGTAGAGAACTTTGACTATTGATAGAGAAAGAGCTTATTGTATTTAACTGTAATAGTATTGATCCAATGTAGATAAAGATGACTGCTTTTTTTTAAACAGAGTAAAATCGCGCAACAAGTCTATCTAGTATCAAGTATCTAATTAAGAACAATAAATTTAAACAATTGATTAGTTTACATATGTTATAATTTAATAAAATATATAAATGCATTATGTATTACTATCAAGATACCTGTGTTAATATAAAATAATATATGTAAGTAAGAGATAACAAGAAGATTTGAATACCTATTTTAATGTTTCAGTATCAATAGTGTAACAATTGACTGAATAGTAGACTTAAGTATATGATAAAATTATTAGTTTTACATATAAACAAAGGAATGGAAGATTTTTTTTTTTATATCATAGTAGGCAAACGAACAGGTGGGTCACCTGATGTAAGTGATCACCACCGTCCATAGACACTTGCAACACCAGGTGAGTCACAAGTGCGATGCCAGCCTGTGTGGGGGGGAGGGGAAGGGGAAAGTGGAAGGGGAGGGGAGGTGGGTCTCCGGCGCTCTCACCGACCAAACGAAACGCAACAACTTCACGTTGGTGTTTCTGTGAGAGGGTGGTACTACCGCGGGCGAGCCGACCCATTCATGCTGAAACCAGTAATAGCTTCAGCGTGGCTCTACCACCTACCAAAATTTTATAAATGCTGTTTTCAAATACAATTCTCTATAGATAAATAACCATTTTACGTCATTTGTGTGAGTTATTATTATTCAGTATAATTTTATTCAATATCGCCGCTATTCTACGTAATATAGTGGTATTATTATAAACAAGTGGACTACAAATGATAACATAAAACGTGACTTCTGAGATAAAACAAAATTCCCTGGAAAGTTTTAACAATATTTTCTCTTTCTCTATCTCCTTACAATATTGAAATCACTTTAAATTGCTAACTCTAAAATACAAACCATTTAGCCACATGGTAATCTTAAATAAGGGGGATTGATTGCTAAAATAAGAGAATAAGAACACTTTCTTTGTATGATATTTCAAAAGAGTAATTTTTACCATAAATAAATCAAATTTTATGAGTTTACACGTACAATTCAAAACGTAGCAACGCATCGCATAGCTCAATCGACGTGGGACAAAATTTGAAAACAACGGCGATACTATCTTTTCTAATGTGTGAATAGAAACCGCGATAGTGAGCTCTCTAACCCGAACTGTTTTGTAACTCCGGCGCGTTATGACGACTTTGATTCAATTTATTGAGAAGAAACTCAACTTGTAACGTGATTAAAGGTGTTATCTGTTAAACTCATCACTGGAACCGTGAGAGCCTACGTTGAAAGCGTTTGTCGACGCTGTAAAAGTTGTAAACTCCAACGGTTATACCTAACTACTAAGTTAGGGTGACTATGCCTTAGGTATATACAATGATCTTTAATAATAGACACTATGCGTAGTATTAGGTATTTGCTCGTTTAGCATTAGATAGAGGAGTTCTCGAAGTATTATTTAGGATATATCACATTAAGCATTTCAATAAGGGCTGTGTTTTAATGATTAAAATGTAAAGGGGTAATTTAAAATCTGTACAAACTTTGTAGAAGTATAGTAATGACGGGAAAATAAAAAAAATCAGCTCACAATTAATCTTAGTACTCAACAGAATTAAATTTACTCTCGTCTAATGCTGTTACATTCTTAATTCAGCCATTTGAATTGAAGATTAATAACAATATAAAATAATTTTCACATACTACTGTATATGTGAAGTGATTATGGCTCAGTTAATAGCGTGTTCGGACACAACATCAATGAAAGTTGGTTCGAATCCTTGCAACTGAATCGGAGCTTTCGGAGAACCGAAACCATTTCATGGTGGTAGTTTTTCTAAGTCTGCCTGGTTAACTACCGTCCTCAGGTTGAAAATGTGTCGCCAAGCACCTGTTGGTGTATTCCGGCAGTTACACTTGAGAACCAGCCCCCCTCTAAGTATGGCGTGTTTGCCATCTTAGATCGCATGGTCATTAACATCAGATGACTGTGGTGACAAGCTAAAACTTATAAAGTGTATGAAAAAAGTAATAACATATATAAACATATTTTTATATGTATTTTGGTTTTATATAAAAATATACATTACCATCAGCTGTGCACGATTATAAACGACTAGCATCTGCGCGCGACTTCCTCCGCGTGGAATAGTTACTTTGGGCTAACGCTAACACGCAGCAAAAGTTCTCGAGAGGAAAAAGAAACGATTTTGAAACATTCTTCATTGCTCCGCTTCTATTGGTCTTAGCGTGATGATATATAGCCTATAACCTTCCTCGATAAATAAACTATATAACACTGAACGAATTTTTCAAACCGAACCAGTCATTCCTGAGATTGCTCTCTACAGCGTCACAAACTTTACTTTTTTATAATGAAACCATATATTGTCTTTTTGTAACTTGAATGTTTCACGCAACGCACGTCGAAATAACTCCCAGATAGCAGGATTTTTGCAAACTTGCCTGATAAATATTTTAGACAATATTAAGAAAAAAAAATAGGTTATGTTTCCGCTAATTTTTGCGCAAAGTCCTTCACAGTTCAGTTCAGGCTACGCAACTATGGAATGTTCTACCGATTTCTATGAGATGTGCGCAGACGATGGTCATTTTTATAAACTTGGTCAAAAACCACTATTCGTCTATTTAAAATTTCGCTTATGTGTATGTATATATGTACTACTATACTTTGTTTTATTTATTATTAATGTAATCTATTTATCATTTATCTTTTATATGTATGTTACAGTTTCGTATCACTAACTTATGTGATATTAAGTAGTTTTTGTTTTCTCGTTCACCCAAGTTACCCCTGACTCTCCTCCATGAAACATATCCATTCACAGGTTGCCTGGAAGATATTGCTATTAGCAATATGGTCGCCCTTTATACCAATAACATATCTCGAAATGTTTTTATAATATATGTAATAATTGGTGTACAATAAAGACTAAAGGAATATAAAATGTTTTATTCTGGCGTATCCCTTTTTTGTTCTAAAGTGTCATCAAAATCCGTACTTTTGAGTGAAACAGTAATATAATCATCCATCTGTCTGCACAAATACTCTCATTTACAATATCAATTGGCTGAGAGCTGGTTTTCTTCTATTAACTCATAGTAATCGATTTACTTTGAAATATTTATATAACACTACATATTACAAAACAAAGTTCTCTACCATATCGGTGTGTCTGTTCGCGATAAACTCAAAAACTACTGAACGGGTTTTCATGCGGTTTTCATTAGTAGATAAAGCGTGGAAGGAAGGTTTAGGTGTATAATTTGGCAAGGTTTTTTTATTATCAGTGCGGCCCAACTTCGCCAGGCCTGCTAGTGCATATATAATTTAGGGTACTTATGCCAAAAATGTCCATTTTTTTGTCGCCCTCACCCTAATATATAAAACTATCAACTAACAAATATAAACATTAAGTAAATATCTATATAAGTGTTATAAACCTATCTGGTTAAATAAATAATATGACTTAATCGCCACTCAGACCCCATCTCCTATGTCATAAAAATTAAGCAAATAAAGGACCCCTCCGCCCCGCTTAGTGCTGAATACTTGAATAGCCCATAACGTCATTTATATAATAAAAACAATCCAGTGTAGGTATAACTGCGGTCGACGTTTCTAGAAACGTGTCTTCATACAATGTAAACATTCATTCTATGTATACATATGTCGGTTGCATGATGATTTTATTAAAGTTGTTTGTGCCCATTGTACTGTAAACAATAAGGAAAATAAATACGAACACAATTTATATTATATACTGCGTAATTACTGCCGAGGTGTTTGAACCGGTTCCTCTATTAAAAGACCAACTTAGGATATATCCTATACTTGCTGTACTTCACTGTTTCTTTCACGTTTAATTTATAATGTCTCTTATTGTGTAAAGTTTAGAGAAATTATGTGTAATGCACGATTATTACGTTTTGAGTCGACTGCTAAATCACTGACATAGGCATTCACAGTTCGGATATCTATAACCCGCTCGGACTTCGTTCTCGATTAGTATATATTCCTACTTCTATTTTCTATGACAATTGTTCCGTTTCTAAAGGTCGTAGCGTTATGTTAGAGAGCTTACAACCTTCCTAAATAAATCTATACTAATATTATAAATCCAGAGGGTTTGTTTGGTGGAACGCGCTAATCTGAGGAACTACTGGTCCGATTTAAAAAATTCTTTCAGTTTTACATAGCTCATTTATCGAGAAAGGCTATATATCATCACGCTAAGACTTATAGGAGAGGAGCACCAATGAAGAATGTAAAATATCGGTATTTATCCCCTTTTGAGAGCTTTCGATATGTGTTAGTCCAAAGTAACTATTCCACGAGGATGAAGTCGCGAGCAGAAGCTAATAAGTTATAAAATATCTAAGTATAAACTCGAAGGTAATAACACCAGGCCCTCAAAAGGGAATTTCACTCTGTAGTTCGCTACTCATTCTTAGGTCTAATAAAGCTTTATGAGTGATTCGCAGACGAGCATTATAAAACATCATATCTCAGATATATCCGTCATTTACCTTTATCGATACCTTATTAGATTCCAAATAATTCGATGTGCAGTACGATTGCACTACCACAAAAATATAATCTATCTATATACATATATCTGTATCTTCTATACATATAATAAGAATGTAAATCTAAGGTCTGTACTTTTTCAATATTTGAGAAAAAAAATAAAATACATTTCTATCATATTTAGAAATGTCTGTCTGTCTATCTGTCTGTCTGTTTGTATGAACACGCATCACAGCTAAAGTACTGCGTTCACAATAATACCTCACCAAGAAAATTATAAAGCATATCTTTGAGTATAACTTAGTCTTTGTTTCAATAAAATCTGTTCACTCTATCAAAAGTTATTGCAATTTGAATAACGGCTCGGTTTAAGAACGAGAGAAAAGTAGATAATGTCTTATGAGTCTTATGATTCAGATGATTTTACTAGTCACTATTGAAGTGAAACTTCTTTATCGACGTAGGGAGGAATTTTAGAGCATGTAAAAACGTATGTAACGTTTTTCGGTTACGCGCCATCTTAATTTCTGTACATTTTTCCGTTACGCGCCATGTTTATTTCTATTTTTTTTCCTAAAGGTGCGTTCACAATGATCAGATTCCGTTTTTTTTTATGATCTTCATATTTTACATGCACAAAGATGAAGATCTTGAAAAATAACGTAAAATGTTAGGAACGGATAAAAATAGATTTATTTCATTTTGAAATGTAACGACTGATATATTAAAATATTACAAAATAATTCCGAAAACTAATGTTTACCACCTCCATAGTGTATTCATCTTAATCTCATAAAAATTATTCAGAATACTGTCTCATTTCTACCGCGTGAGAACTGAACGTTTTTTGTATCCATGTTTATAATAATAAAAGCCTTTTGCTTAAACTTTATCTAATTTAGCTTTATTTAACCAATTTCTGTAAAGTTGTAAATATAGTAGATCATTTTTCGAAAAATGATGTCATAAAGAAGTTTCACTCCTTACGTGTGTACACTGATACATGCGGATGCGGATGAAGTTGCGGGTACAGCTAGTATCTACTATTACTAATATAATATTCAAGAATTTGTTTGTTGGAAGTCGATAAATTCCAAAAGCACCAGTCAGAATTCCAATTTATTTTTGACGATAGGCCAATGGATGATTTCCTGGAAATACTGCGTCACGTTGGCTATTTGTTGTATATTTTAATTAAAAAGTTTTCCTATAATACAAAAGTTTCACTTCAATCGTGTGTCTTTACGGCACACATATTTTAAATGGATGAATGAACGTGTATGAATCAAACTGATAATACTATCGTGTAATTAAGTCACTGATATCGAGTTTATCGGCATGACTTCTAAATATCAATGTATTTTAGTAAACTTTAAGAGCGCTATTATATATTTATTCATATTATTTCAATCGCCGACCACGTATCCACAGAATTTGGTTATCACATCGTTGGTCAATATATATCTAATTTCTGATTTTAGGTCGGTAATAAGGATTTATTGAGGTATAGTATAGGATATGTAACTTCACGCTACGACCATTAGGAGTAGGATATCGACTTAATAAAATATAGTGCGGTGGAAGGTGTGAGGGTGAGTCGAGATTTGAAATATAGGTTTTATAACAAACTTCCAAAGCACGTTATCGATTTACCGGACAGTGAGTTCAAGAAGCATGTCAAACGGGTTTTAATGTCTAAAGGCTGTTATAGGATGGATCAATATGTGAAGTTGTGACGTCTGGAAATGACCCACCTCTCTGTGCATCCACTAATAACGAATATAACTATTTATGTTTTGTAAAAATATATAACATGAGGAGATAAACCAGATCGAGTTTCTTGCTAGTTCTTCTCGGAGCCTAAATTGACTAAAGTATATTTTGACATTTATTTTGAAAAAAATAAAACCGGATAGAATCACACGATTTACCTACTTATAATGATTAACCTTCTAAGTCAGTGGCCGTTCATCATCATGACAAAGTGACTGACTGACGTTCCACTGATGCTCAGTGGGGCGCCCGTAACAATTAACCACAGCTTCATTCGTCACGGTTACATCCCGTTAACGTGTAATCTTCGCAGATGAACTTCTGTAAGCGGTTCGTATAGATTCTATAGCCACTTAGATCCTTCAATCTTTCGTATACTAGCTGCCTAGATGTCATTTACTAGATGCGGCGTGACATATCCCGAAAACAAAATGAAATAAAATCAACCTTTTCTTTTGTTTTATTACAATTATTAATAGAAAATATATTATTGTAAGTTATAAATAATGGTTTTAAGTAAAACACATATTTATTTGTACATTTTAATAGACGTAAAGAAATATAAGCATTTAAGTTTCGATTATTATACTGCCACATATACTCTAAAAGAAAATTATCGTTTTCGTAATAAAGTGCTCACATTTCATTATTCTGGACATTCTTTAATAAAATTATTACCTAAAAATGTTCTTCTATAAGCTAAACACAAAAATATAAAATAAATTAAATATAGTCAAAGATAACTTTTCATCCGCGCGCTATACTAGGTGCGGCTTGAGATTCGCGTGTCACACACTTTCAGGCAGCTGCCGGACCTAATAAATTGTATTGATCACAATGGTAATATGTCATTTCCAACTACTGAGAAAATGAAGTCGCGTATCTCTAACGTTTAAGAGATATTACGACTTTACAACCGCTGGGGTATATCATACCTTACATAGATACAAAGAGGGTTAACTATATGCAGAACCTACTAAGTGGGATCTATATAAGTGGTTGAACGGTAGAATAATGTCGCGATGTCAACAAACGCGCGTATGTCGCAAAGTAATGACCGCGGTGCTCTTTTTTTTCGAACTTGAGTTAAGCTAACCATACACGTATACTTCAGTGAGTAACATACATATACCTTCATATGTGTCGGACTAAGACGTACGTATATATAGTCTGATAATGATTTTGGTTAAGTCTAACTGACCAAAAAAGGATCCCTTGCAGAACCAGTGTACATACCATGTGAATGTTACACGTGTGTGGAGTTTATTGTGATGTGTGCAAGAAACTAGTGAATGCAATGTCACTGTATCCCGCTAGCAGCATGTTCGAGGACATCATGGATGTGCGGGATCGAAATTGACCGCTCGAGACTGTGGTGCCCTTTCTTTGATTGCTTATATGTAATTATCTCACATAACTTTTCACTCCCATGTCAACCCCTAAGCGTCCCAAAACGCTTTACATTTTGTAACACCAACAATCTATCCCAATCTTTTTGGCCACTCTGATTATGGCCGTAAGTTCAAGCTTATACATAATACAGACAAAATCTTAATCCAAAGCAAAGTTAAAATATCACTAAGCAGCATAAAATAAAACTAGGCAAGTTCTTTAACATTTGGAACTGCTTTCTCATCTGGACATAACCCTTCATACATGATTAAAAAAACGTAATCTAGTTGTTTACTTTGCTTATAGAATGTAGGCGCTCCCTTTGCTATATTGGTGGGCGCTATTATCTCCAACACAGTTTTATTAGTGTAGTTGGTATCGTCCATTTTATTAGTATTAGATTTTTGGTTCCAATAAAATAAAACGTTGATAATGAATACTTATAAACAAGTTTTACAAAAAAGGAAACGTTATGCTACCGATACATAATTAGAAAAGATGAAACATTCGTGTATTTTTAATTCTTACGTAATATTAAGGGCAATGAGTTAGTTGTCTTTCCATTAGTGTAATTGTAAGTCAAACATCCATAATTAATGTACATGATTTAATTCTTAAATCATATGTTTATTCTTTGGCCAAGTTTTTGTATGCATTTTGTTAAGTGATATTTAAGTAAAATTGGTAAGGGGTAAGGGAACATAAATTTATTATAAATGGAAATGTAAGTTTATTTGTTGGCTACGATTTAACTACTTACCCGATCATTATAAACGAGGCATTCTTGTTATTAGTACAGAAAAGGACGTAATCTAGACAAAAAATAATGTTCCCCAGGTATAGGTCAAGTCTATATAAACGTGAGCAAACCCACAGGCAAAAGTCGAATTTTAATATTAAAATTAGGTGACTTAAAGAAGCATAGTTAAAAAATTTCCGAAAATTTACCTCATTTACCAATTTCGTCCTTTGTCTATACTATCTATACTAATATTATAAAGAGGTAAAGTTTGTGAGTGTGTGACGTTGTAGGGGGCAATCTCAGGAACTACTGATCCGATTTGAAAAATTCTTTCAGTATTATATAGCTCATTTATCGAGGAAGGTTATATATCATCGCGCTAAAACTAATAAGAGCGGAGCACTAATGAAGAATGTTTCAAAATCGGGGTATTTTATCCTCTTGAGAGCTTCCGCTGCATGTTAGCGTTAGCCCATAGTGATTATTCCACGCGAACGAAGTTGCGGGCAGAGGCTAGTCGCTTATATTTTTATTCGTCTCAGATGAAACACGTTATGATGTTAAGAGTGTAATAAAGTCAAAATAAAATGACTACCAGTAAACTCGGTAAGAACGCACTACCAAACGCATTAAATATTAGTCGATATACTACAACGGATGACTGTTAAGAATATAAATGACGAAATAAAATAGTATCATAAATACTCCTTAATCGTCATTTAAATCACTGTCATCGCTTTTCAAGGGTAAAGCATAATAAAAATATTAAACACGATATACAAGACTAGTCAAATTTTTTGGTCGCTCTGCCGTATGTTTGGGTTTGGGTATAGAAGAGCTTAATAGAAAACCAAATTACAATATTGTTATAGTAATTTAAAATTATCATTTATTATATACCTACATACCTTTAAGAGTATCGGATGATATACATATAATAGAATGTATAGTTACACCTATATTTGCCTTCTGCGCAGCTATATTCAGAGCGCTTAAAAAGTTTGGTGCGAATTATAAAAAATATTAATATTAATTGACTTTAATCTTATTATCTTTGATCGAATTATTTAAAACTATTTTTAGAACCATAAAGAGCCTTTCAAAGTCTTATTATTATGCTTTTAAATAAACGTTATAAAAGAGAATATAATCGTGACAAAATTATAACTTAATAACTAAAGATAAGGTATTATCTAGGTATATATAACTTAGGTTGGTGGTAGAGCCACGCTGAAGCTATTATTGGTTTCAGCATGAATGGGTCGGCTCGCCCGGGGTACTACCACCCTCTCACATAAAACCGACGTGAAGTAACACTGCTTGCATTGTTGCGTTTCGTTCGGTCAGTGAGAGCGCTGGAAGACCATCTCCCTCCCTTACCCCCAAATACAGGCTGGCAACGCACTTTCGACTCCCCTGGTGTTGTTAGTGCCTATGGACGGTGGTAATCCTTAACATCAGATGACCCACCTGTTCGTTTGCCTGCTATGACATAAAAGACGCCATAATTCATGTAAATAAAACAGATAGTAAACCCTTGATTCAGTAAAATCAATGTAAAGTCAAAGAATAATATTTATTTAGCTGCTATGATGTTATAACTAAAAAGCTGTAGATACGTCATAAGTACTTCGATAGCGCCTTCCTAAAACTTGGCTAGCTAGCTTATTTTTGACGACTGCCCCGTCAACCCACCCGTATCTAAGCAACATATAACTATTTCTTTTTCACCACCAATATGGAGAATATGCCATCTTACTTCCACATTTTATCTACGACAGTGCGGCGTTACGATATTAAGTTACGCATGCGTGTGTTATCGTGCCGATTAACGTATCTTTAGTTATAATATCATTGTTTAGCTAAGTCAAAACAGGCCATAAACAGCGAAAATATAGACATACGTTGTATAAAATCACTTATATACCTGTTTATTTCTAAATTAATCGTACTATGTCAGTAGTCAATTAGGTTAATAGATTCTGATTGGTTGAAGAAAAAAATCTACGCTACTACAACGTCAATATTTGAACTCTCATAGCCTTTCCGTTCTACGTTATTTGATGTTGACATTCACTCGTTTTATTTTTCTCTTCTTGTGATTCTAATATCGTCGAGACACGAAACGTTTTTATTTTGTGTATTGTTTTGGTTTTATGTAATGCCCGGTTAGTTAGGTTACGCTCAACTTGAAAATCAGTTGCCAAGCAGGCGTGTTTCGGTAGCTGAATACGTGAGCGAGTTTTTTTTTCGAAAATTGGCCTAGCAAGGCCTTAACAGCTTCACCGGACTACAGCCGAGGCTTGCCATGCACCCTTTAGTTGTCAAAATAAAATCCGCTGATTGCCTTAAGCGCTCGTCTTAGTAGTTCGGTGAAGTTGTTAAGACCTTGCTAGGTCAATAGCGTAGTCAGATCGAAAAAAAAAGAAAAAGCAGGATCCAGAAGGCTATCTAAATGATACTTGAAATTTATTTAGGTACTAATGAAATACTAAAACATTTCAGTGTTACATCTCTAACGCTATTGTTGGCGGGAAAAAAGTTGAGTTATAAGCAGTCATAAGTACTGCCGACAGAAGCGAAAATTCAAAACAATGGCGTAACTGTGTTCCTTCTTGAATTTTTAAATCAATTGTTTAAATTTCATAATTTTTAAATTGGATTTATCAACATTTATTGGTGCTCCGAGTAACAATTGTATATAGTTTATTAACTAATTAAATATATGAGGAGCTGCAAAAGATCGATTCACAATATCGTTATTATAGGTAGATACATGTACACAGGCCGTTATACTACGCGTAGAGTAGTCTGTCGCAAGCTCGATATGTCACAAGCATGTCGAGGTCATTGGTAACTCATTCCCCTATCAAATACATTCTTTTTTATTTTCAAATCACTCAACAAAATAAGTTTTAGTTTAATAATTGCATTTCCTTACAAGTATATGATTTCCTTCGTAGTTAAAAAAAGAATGACCTATGTGTCTCGGTGCCAATATTTTTTTTTGTTTCTATCACTTCTAAAAACTCAATACTTTTTATTAATACCCAGTATAATTCGAACAAATATAAATAGCGTATCGACTTTAAGAATACTACATAAGAGTACATACTTTCCTTAGAAGTCATTTTAACATTACCTTTGTAACAAGAATTTATATCCACTTCATTTCACCATATACCTCTCTACTCGAATTTGCCTTCATTGAAGTTCGACTTTATTTCCGTTCGACTTACCAAAAACCCTGCAAGTTTTTAACTAACAGTTAAAAGTTAAAAGTCAACTAACAGTCAGGTCATTGTAAGTTACTTGTAATATGTTGTCATCACTTCACAATAACGTAATAGTAAGCATAACAGTTCACTGTTTGTATAATTCACACCTGAACATATGATATAGTCACGAAAAAACGGGTCCTAGTCGCAGGCCTTGCTTCTAGTTCACGACAACCGTAATCTTAAGGCCGTGGGAAACAATGGTACAATCATCATAATGCGTGCGCACCTGTCGACTCATCCCGCGTCTCACGTTGTATTGACCCCTATTAACATACGTCTCTTCGAAATCGATATAGTCTTTTTAGTTCGATTTTTTTTATTTAAACATTAACACATATGTTTTATTTTAGGACATGGTCATAGTGACCTTTTTAACCGACTGCAAATAAAATGTTTGTTATCTCAAAACTATATATATACTAATATTATAAAGCCAGAGAGTTTGTTTGTTTGATTGAACGCACTAAGCTCAGGAACTACTGGTCCGATTTGAAAAACTCTTTCAGTGTTAAATAGCTCATATATCGAAGAAGGCTATAGGCTATATATCATCACGCTAAGACTAATAGGAATAGAGTACCAATGAAGAACGTTTCAAAATCGTTATTTTTTCTCATTCTGAGAGCTTTCGCTGCGTGTTAGCGTTAGCCCAAAGTAAATATTCCATGCAGACGAAGTCGCGAGCAGAAGCTAGTTATTTATAAAGCGATTTGGTTTTTTTTTGTTGGAAAGGATATCTCTTCGAAGTAGTACTTTTTATTTCATCAATATTGGAGCTTAAATTTCAAAGAGATACTAAGGAACTCCTAAAAATTTAATAGGGAAGGTATAGTATGGCGGTATTTGTACGTTTATGACAGTCCAAGATTAGGAATATGGTCAAGGATGGTGTGGTCTTTGGAGTATAATTGGTTTTGAAGTCAGTTTTTTTTTAGTTTTGTATTATAGCTGTAGTATGGATGTGTACGTAACTGGTTTGCAACAACCACACACATACTGATAAACCAATTACAGGAACATTTTTTTAATTTGTCGCATTTTGAAATCAGATAGCATGTATCAGGCAGCCTAACGCTGTGCTGTGTACAATGCACTCACTTTGTATGTGTTACAGTAAAAAAGAACTGTCTTAATTAATATTATAAATACGAAAATGAGTTTCTTTGCTTGTTACGTTTTCACGCCTTAACTACTCTATCAATCTTTATGATATTTTGCATACATTACATAACAGAAGGATAGGTTATAGCTGTATTAAGGTGTGCAGAACTCCGTGCAAAAGTTAGTTTTCATTTTCATCAATATTATTGTCGACTAGCTGTACCCGCGACTTCGTCTGCGTGGAAGCTTATGTAAAAAACAGTGATTAATAAAGTCATCTGAATGTATTAAGTCCATTTACATGTCTACTTTTCTCTCGTACTTACGCCGCGTCGTCATTAAAACTACAATAACTTTTGATAGTGTGGACCGATTTTAATGAAACAAAGACTAAGTTACTTCCGAGGATATGCTTTGCGATTTTCTTGGGTTTATTGTGAACCCAGTACTTTAGCAGTGATGCGTGTTCATACAAACAGACAGACATTTCTAAAAATGATTGAAATGTATTCTATTACTTATTCCTAGACACCTGCAACAATTTTTTTCTCTAAATTCGAAAAAGTACAGACACGTAAATTGACATTCTTATTGTATATATAGATATAGATATAAGTATCGGACGTTATTCTCTATATATAAAAAAAATTAATGTACCTTTTATTACTACAGGCTAATCTTCAAAACAGGTCAACCAGTTTTATAATATTATCTACGTTACTTATCTTTATATTTTTTTCACAGAGTAAAAGACACAAGATTAATCCTATTAAATACGTAAGTAGGTCCCAATAAAACATCTAATCATTTCCATACAGAACAGAGCCGCAGGCATTAACTAGTTTACCAACAGAACAGATATGAAATCGTAGTCCGGTGAAGTTGTTAAGGCCGAGCTAGACCAATAGCGTAGTCAGTTAAAAAAATGAAATTTGTAGTATTTTTACATTCGTATATAATTCATAAAATTACATATAGGACATTTTAAACACCGCTTTTTCCAAAAAAAAAAAAACAAATTGCATATTTTGTTGGCAGAAAATAATCTATATATATAAATATACGTATGATTTCATAATTAAATCAACAAACATTTAAAGATTTTACGACATAATAATTTCATTAAAAAATTCTGAACTATCATTAATACAGATGAGTTAACTATCTACATTCATCAAAGATTAATAATTATTTACTCAAGTAATCAAGTCGCCTTTGTAATGATATCAAAACGATCGTTCTAATAATACCTTACTATGTCGTTCACTGTACACCCACACGCACGTCCGCCATATTTTATTGTAGTTCGTAATCAGCCACTAATTTTATTAGGTTTTATTATCATTAAAAACACTTCCCAGCTCGTAAAATACATTATATACGTTGTGAATAGTAAGACACTTAAGTTAATCCAATTTTTTGTTGAAGACAGCATACCTAAGCAATTGGTCTGATTTTTTTCGAAGTATAATTTATCCTAAGTGATACATAATTACCGATAATCAACAATTTTTTTTTAGAACTGTTTATGATTCGAAAAATAATTCATTAATTTCGAAATAAAGCCGTTTACCATACGCCATTTCTTCTCGTGACATCCCATGACGTTTCAGTTAATTATTTAGTATTTGATTATCTCAGTATATCATGTATAACATTATTAGCTTTTACCTTCGGCTTCATTCGCTTTAATTTAGATTTCATCTCACGCTCGGGAAGAGTTCTTTTTTTTTCATTTTTCGTAATGAAATGTAGCTTGTGTCCTGACACAATCTAACACTGTCCTGTGTCTGTACCTTGACAAGATGTATACAAAATTCCATCATGATCGGAGGAATACTTCAAGAGCAAAAACGTAACAAACAAACTCGCAATGTATGCTATCGTAAGTTAAAATATCGCGTAGAAAAAATAACAAGATATTTAATAATGCAATAAAAAGAAAATTAATATTTTGTTACAATAAATAACACTGACTAATTCAAATATTGTGACACTATATCCATATGTAGAATAACCAATAAAGAAAAACCTAAAGCCAACTGCAAAAAGACAACATTTTTGATATATTTATAAATTGATTGTTTCTTCGTAAGCAAATGCTTTATTTTTAACCTTTATTTTGTTAATTCAAGCACATACTTAAATAACAGTCATCTTATGTTATTTTTACAATTACGAATGGAGCGAAATATATTGACACCTTACGTGTTAAAATTCATCTAGGCATTTAAGTTCCAGAGTGTGTCAAATAAACGAACTTGAAAAATGTCACCTCTCTGACGTCAGGTGTTTAAATTAGAATGTTCTGAGAACTCTTGGACATTTCCTTGATTCACTTATTTTGGAGCTGCCAAAGAAGATTTTTGATGGAGAAAGAAATACACGGTTTTCTTTATTTTCTTTATCTAGTTCAACTTCAAAATATAATATATCGCTACTCAGAATACAAACGTGTTCAGAACACTAAACTTTAAATGTAATCTGTTTGTTAAATTGTGGTTGATTCCACTCATTTACGCGTTGGTTAAAACCTGGGCATGTGAATGACACGAAATAGAACACAATTTTACAATTAAAGACAGTGTATCAAAGCTGAAAACTTCGGTTTATATAAGACTAAATTTTGTTCGCGGTTTCACTCATATTAGTTTATTATTATTACTTTTGATGAAAGGTACCCTGTGTACTATTCTATACCCTTGGGAACGTGTATAAAGAATGTTATGTTTTTTAGTAGTTAAGGTTTGAACGCGTAACAAACAAACTTACATTTGCATATATTTTATTACAAAAGATTATACGTGTACAACAAAATCGTTCCCAATACTATGATACCTTATTCTATATCGCATTCTTTAACAAACTTTAAAAAGAATTTATTCATAATGATTACCAGTTACTTCACTTGTCTTTGGTTTTTATGCTATACTCTACTTACTATTGCATGCAATGAGTCGCCGATCAAGAACAAAAAATTGCATATCGAGACTAATAGGGACAATATTTCCATGTTACTTTGTATTTTAAAATCGAATTTCTGATACATACATGTATTTCTAAGCTGCTATGGGAGTGCCTATGAATTACCTTATTTGATCACAAGACAAACCGTTTTAAGCATTTAGATACTATCCCATAACGACTTATAATATATGGTTGTGCGATACACATAATCCTTATCTCTAGGAATTGACAATAGGGAGGCCAATTTTTCTATTCCCACAAAGATTTTCCGGTTCATCATATATCAACGCATGGTTACTCTGTTACAGAAATACGCGACTAATTTTCATCGAAAAAGTAATACAGTGATTTACATAAATATTATATTCCAAGACATGTAATAACTTTCTTTTGTCAGTCATTAAATTGTAGTGTGGTAATTAATGTCCTTAGTAATTCTTATTTTAATAAACCGTTATATTTATTATAATCGTCTTGTTTAAATTACATTTTCTTTAGGTTTTGCTACATGTGGAATGCAAAGTATTATTTACTAGCCCCTGCCCGCAACTTCGTCCGCGTAGTAATAGTTACTACTCTGGGCTAACGCTGGCACACAGCAGAAGCTCTCAAAAAGAAAAAAAACATCTCGATTTTGAAACATTTTTCATCTGTGCTCCGCTTCTATTGGCCTTAGCGGGATGATATAATGCCTATAACCATTCTCGATGAATAAGCTATATAACACTGAAAGAATTATTCAAATCGGACCAGTAGCTCCTGAGATTACCCCATACAACGCCACAACGTCACACACTCACAAACTTTACCTCTTTATAATATTAGTATAGATGAGTATACATAAAAGTTGATTAAAATGTAGAATTAGTTTAGAAATATTTTAATGTATATTAAAACTTATTTGGAATAATAAATGTCATATATTTATATAAATGAATTTACTATTTTTTTGGTTAAGTCATTTGACTGACGGAATATCGATTGGACGTCCTGAGGATAGTACAACGATGCGTATCAAAAACTCTTTGGATTTTGCACATATTTGCGAATTTGAATTGGTAGCATTATCAAAGAATGGTGATAAAAGACATCGTGAGGAAAAATATTTAAAAAGTTATGGAGATCTGCCATAATGTGCGCATCAGTTAAAAGCCACTGGATAGAATTTGATCCTTTTTTAATTTTACTTCTTAGATAGTTGATATGATATATGTGATGATAGTTTGACCTACAAAAATATCAGGATATATTAATCTAGACTAACATTATAAAGCCAGAGGGTTTGTTTGTTTGGTTGAACGCGCTAATCTCAGAAACTACTGGCCCGCTTTGATAAATTTTCAGTATTGGATAGCTAATTTATAAAGGAAGGCTATATATCATTACGCTAAGACCAATATGAACGGAGCACCAGTGAACAATGTTTCAAAATCGTTTTTTTCTGAGAGCTTCCGCTGCGTGTTAGCGTTAACACAAAGTAAGTATTCCACGGGGACGAAGTCGCGAGTAGAAGATATTTAAATATAAAGTTATCAAGATTTTAAGAAATTACGACGTTAATAAGCACTACGCGTTCAGCGATGTGTTTTATTGCCGTGAAGAAATGAGGCAAGGGGCTTACCTATTATAATTTTTGTTGTTACGATAATAAATAATCCAAACGAAGTCACGGGTATCGCTTGTTTTTATATATGGACCGTTTATTTTGAAAGTGGTGTAAGTCCATTTTTGAGAAAAATGAGCTATCACGTAATTCATGCTTAATTTAATGTAAATTTTTTATATATAACTAGTCCATGTTTAATTTCTCAAAAAAATCCCATGTTTTGTACAACTTAAAATCGGTCGGTAAATAAATTGCATAATCATCGATTATGAAAGTGGTGAAGCCAATTGACAGAGGTAGGTGGCATAGCAGATGGAACCGATCAGTGTTTTGTTATTTTTCATTTATTTTATACTAGCTGTGTCCCGCGGTTTCACCCGCGGACGATTTGCATTGTTTCCCCTCCGTGTTTCCACTACTCGTAAGTTAAAAGATAGATATTAAAAAATTAGAGAAATTTATTAAAAATGTACAGCGCATAACCTGTGAGAAAAAAAAATACGACAAGGCTGTATGACTCCGTATCTTTGCCCGTATTTTGCGAATTAAAAAAACAACAAAAACAACAGTAGTAAAATTATCAATTTATTACCTCTACGTCCTGAAGACCGTTAAAATTTAAAAAATCGCCCTGAGCCTTTGTACCAAAATCCAGACCTATTACGTACGAAAAATATAAAGCATGAAGCAGCTACTACCCTATATACCTCCGGTGCATCATGCATATTTTAAACACTACCACATGCAGAGAATAAGTAAATTCTTGTAATCAGTATCTTGTAATGACAATGTAATTGCCTCTAAAATAAAATTTTATGTGTTGTTATGCGTATTTGTAAACAAAATTATATTAAAATGAAGTATATTTTAAGCGATATTTGATTTTTCAAAATTGCAATTAAACGATTTTTACAATTGTCTAATTTTGAAAGTGGTGTAAGTCCATTTACATCACATAAATATGTGTTATCGTAGTCTAATTAGCCAAAAACAAATTTATATAAACAAATTAAATGTTGATAAAACAATAGAAACAATGCCAGACCTCATATGATTTGCCTGTATTTTTAAATCAACAAATATAGTAACCTTTAATTTTCTCGAAACAAAAGAAAATGGACTTACACCACTTTCAAAATAAACGGTCCATATTATCATACATTTAAAAGTAATATTTACCGTAACAATATCAATCCATTTTGTTTATTTTTCGATCGTCTTACTGTTCACTATCTTTATTGCGCCGCCCCTTAAATCAGCTGCGAATGACGGATGACATGTCAAATGATTTTAATTGTATGATTAATTGGTCCGATACATGTCCGGAGTCGATGTGTGAAAGTCGTTGTTAGTACTTATGCAATACAATTTTGATTATCAATCAGACAATGTGTTCATAATTAATTATTGTGATTAAGCCTATGAGGGAACTTTCTACATAAATAAACTAACATTTTTATTATAGGATGATAAAGAGATAACACTGTACCAGATAGTAGGAAGAGTGTTATGTACCGCATATACTGCCTCATCCAAGAACATAACAAATTACTCCTTTATCAGTCTTCCCGCTTGGTTGCTATATATAAACCGCTATAATATTGTTACTAGTGTTACGATTATTATGTTGTGGTCGTGTTATAATCATGCACAATTTTAATGACTTATCACTGTTAAATTATTCTTTGTGAACTTTGTGTAAGTTACAGAATTGTAGACAGGTTTAGCTAAAAGCATAAAGTTCTTACCAGAGAGTGTTTGATTTTATTTATTTCATTCTAAGGAAAAAGCAAAGGTATTTAAAACATACAGCCAAGTCAGACATCATTTCATGATTGCCAAATCTGGTGGAAGTGTCTTATGACTAATTTCAATGCTCAAACAGCATGATGGCTCCATTGTTAGAAATTTCCAAGGAGTTTTTGTGGCGTCTCGGAATTCATGCTCCGCGGTATTATTTCGCATCCACTTCAGTAGTGCACAATAACCGAACTATATTACGTAAAACACCATCAACATTCCAAAGCAGAGGGTCAAATAACACAATATTATGAATAAAACATAAAATCCACTACATGACACACTAAAATCCCGTCAAAAACCTATTACTAGAGAGTATATATTATTTTTTGTATCATAGACTACAAAAGGGTATCGTACACTAGCAAAACATGTGTTAATATTATATTTAATTGGTATTTTTAACTGGGTAGATTCTTAGTTTCATTTCAATTCGTTGTTTTTTTATTTACTATTGCTATAAATTAGATTTATGTATAGACTATCTGATGCCCGTGACTCTGTTGAAATTGTGTTTCTTATTCGATAAACGTGGATATTATCAGAATTAATTTTGGTGTATCCTTTATTTGAATTGAAGTTTACTATTAAAACTTTTATTATCATATCCTAACTCCATCAGCTCTTAACCGTTATCGGTTACAGCGACCGCTAAGAGACAAAAGATAACTCTCTATTTCTCTGCTCTTTCGTGTGCACGTAAATGACTGGAATATCCTACCTTCGCGGTAAACGTACGCTCTTACTTGGGACAGGTCAACACACCGTTATTAATAATTATATTGTATAGCCTTAGGTGGTCTGGTTTTTAGTTCATTACGATTAATATCAAGCTTTTCCTTTCATCTGCTCTCAAACGTGAAAATTTGTCCCGAAAATTTGCAAGAAGTTGCCACGGCTATTAAAAAACAAAAAGTAATAGGGCGGTTGGAATCGATGGTATCCCTTCTGAATTACTTAAGTGTGGAGGAGAGCAGCTAAATATTTCGTTATCGAAACTTTTTGATCAAACGTGGCGTGACGAATAGGTGCCCTCAGAGTTCAAAATATCTAGAGTGTGTGCTCTCTTTAAAACTTTTAACGATTTAATATACTTCACATAAACTAACACTGTCATGTGCAAGTGCGTGATTGTTTATCTCATAGCCTATTGTAGTAAAGTATAATACTTTATAGTTAAGTTCAAAAACCGGTCTAACATTTTTTTTATAGATAAAAAAAACGGTTTCAGAAACACTCTTGATAATTCAATCGGTAACGACATCGTTTATGTCGCTTATCGCGAGACACTTATTCGACGTATCGATTCTGATGAAGCTGTCTTCTTTACGAATCGTCTGTGTAATTGTTTGATTCAAACGTGGGTGGAAACGCATTACATTGGGACATTTTTATCAATTTAATGCCTCTCGAAGCGGTAATACGGTTACAAATGTGTTATTATTAAGTAATATTACGAAATTCGCCTACGATTGTTCTGAGCCCTAAATATCGAGTAAATTATTCAGGCATCGACCCGAGTCCGATATGGTTGACCGAGTTTATAATAATCTAATCGAGAAAAATCTATGCGATCGGTATTTTTATGGTGTTGTAAAATTGTTGTTGAGACGTGCGAAGTGTTAGGTAATGATTATTGATTGACATTTTTGGTTTTATCCTTGATTATAATGATGATTTTATTACACATGTTTAGCTGTAAACAGACATTATGCAGTGCAAGTAACATATATATTATATACATACTTACTATTTGTAGACTTATATGTATATGACTAATCCATTTTAATTCTCTTGTTATATACAGGCTGAAAGTTTAGACAGTAGTAATATTTATGGATGATACTCTGCACTCGATTCTCGTTCTAAATCATTTAAAAATAAATGCTTAATATTTGACCTAATTATCTAGAAAAATACAAAAATTATACGGAATCCTCTACGCATCTATGTTAACACACAGCGTCAATGACAGTCGGGTGTAGTAAAAGTGATTATGGGAACGGCCACACATCTAGAATATTGTAAGCGTCTAACCTAACACCTGGTATAATTAAATAAACAATGATTTTCTTTACCATTCCTTACAAAAGTATATACATCGAAATGAAATTTAATTGTATCTTGTTCGTCCGGACTAATCTACGAAACGGCTGAATTGATTTAAATGTGACTTTCATAAACAGGTAAAGTACTATTTAGAGCATTTCATAAGGTACCTATTATTACGATTTTCCATCGGGGTTAAGAAGAAATGATAAAATATAAAAGAGGTAATTTAAATATCACGAAAGGATTATTAAGGTCTAGTTATGAGCAAATTACTATTAAGCAAATGATAGCCAGGAATTGGCCCAGATGAAGCATGCAATTCGATTGAAAAAATGAAAGTCGGGGATATCGTTTAGTATTTATTATATTATTAATCTATTTCTATTATCTACTAACACAGACACTGAATGTTTCAACTACAGTTTTAAACAAACACGCTTTACACAACTTCAACCACGTATATTATTATTTATTTGATTAGGCCTTTATTACAAGAATCACGTCTGGGCCAACACATTGTTGTAGTTTATCTGTTGGCCCAGACGTGATAGTACATGTTTGTATAACATGTTCCAAGATGGACACTCGTTAACCCTGGAACGAATACTAGATTTATGTAGCTACGAGGACATGTACATAATTTTTAGTGACTCTTTTCAAATTCGAGATTTGTTTATCAGAGATCAGATCAGTATTAAACTACAATATTTACAACACATTCGACGTAGCTTCGAATTCTGCAGTTAATGAGTTTTCGGCAAACAAAAATTTTATGATCAAACTATAGCATGGTTAGGACTTCTCAACTAAAAAAATTGTCTCCAACCACCTATAGATGTATTTCAGCAGGTATGTTTCAGAGCTAGTCTTCATTTAGGTTTATCGTGTTACCCTCTTAGTCAATACTTTCGTTTAATATCGGTTGGGCAGAGGCTAAAATCTATATAATTTGTTTTTTAATACTTGACAGGCACTTTGCATTTCGCCTAATGCCAAATGAAGATGTGGTCCAAGATGGTAAACACGCTAAACATAAAGGAACTGACTCTCGAGTACAACTGGTGGAGCACACTTATAAAGGCTTTAAGATTTTGAACTTGGTAGTTGTTGCTAGTTCTACCATGGGTTCATCACGATATATTCCTTCACCGAGAGTTCCGACTCATTGACAAAAGATTGAAAGGTACGATGATCGAAACAGAGGCCACTGAATCAGCTGTTGAACATTACACTATATTCTATAAGTGGTAGAACCACGCTGAAGCTATTACTGGTTTCAGTATAAATGGGTTGGCTCGCCCGGGGTAGTACCACCCTCTCATAGAAAAGCAACGTGAAGTAACAGTGCTTGCATTGTTGAGTTTCGTTCGGTCAGTGAGAACGTCGGAGGCCCACTTCCTCTCCCTTGTTTTCTCTTCTCTCCCTCCCTCCCCTTCCCCCGTAGCACAGACTGGCAACGAACTTGTGACTCCCCTGGTATTGTTAGTGTCTATGGACGGTGGTGATCACTTAACATCAGGTGACTCAACTGTTCGTATGCCTCAAATGAGATAAAAGAAAAACAATATATCTCACCTACAGAACCGCATTCGTTTTATGTTCTGCAACTATATCAAGAAGTTCCACGTCTAATAACCTGACAGTGTTTGTGTAACAATTGTTTACGACAGCTCATGAAGAATGAAATAGACACTATAACTACGCCCGAGTTTGAGAGAGACAAAAACCTGGAAAATAATGCTATGTATTTAAGACGTGTTTATCTCTATACGTAAAACCGCTTGTCAACATGATATCGCATTTAGACTGTATAATAGTCGGTCGTCACGCGTAGGCCGCGGTACATTGTTGCAGGAACGTTTTATTCCTCATAAACATAAGATAATATTAATAAAATACATTATTTTTCTCAATCCGTTTTCTCTTTATGGCTTTATTCGTGTTTGTAAAGCTGTTGAACTAAATATACGCGTTGATTTATATGAGTTAGATGGATTCTTTGATACACAAAGACGGAATATCAATGGCATGTTTATTTTATAGAATTTATGTTAATATATTTATCACTAATCCATGCCCACGACTTCGTTTGGTTTGTTTAATGTCTTAAGAGCAACACACCGTTTGATCCACTCCTTCACAGTAAGAAAGTGCACACGCTTGATGCTTATTAATAAAATAGTTTATTATTTGAATAATTTCATATGAAATATAGTAGCCATTATGATAATTGGTTTTTTAGATAAGGACCAGGTATCGGATAAGCAAACCTAAAAAGAATTCACTGAAATCTATCTGATAGTTCTCGAGGGATTCGCACACAACGGCAGACCTCTATAATATTATTTTTATACTAGCTGTACCCACGACTTCGTTTACGTGGAAGCTTATGTAAAAAACAGTGATTAAAAAAGTCATCTGAATGTATTAAGTCCGTTTACTTGTCTACTTTTCTCTCGTACTTACGCCGCGTCGTCATTAAAACTACAATAACTTTTGATAGAGTGGACCGATTTTAATGAAACAAAGATTAAGTTACTCTCGAGAATATGAGATTTTCTTTAGGGTTTATTGTGAACCCAATACTTTAGCAGTGATGCATGTTCATACAAACAGACAGACAGACATTTCTAAAAGTGATTGAAATGTATTCTATTACTTATTCCTAGACACCTGCAACAATTTTTTTCACGAAAATCGAAAAAGTACAGACACGTTAGATTTACATTCTTATTATATGTATAGAAGAATACTAGCGGGTCCAGCGGACGTTGTCCCGACCTGATAATTAAAAAAAACCGTGACAAATTATATACCTTAACTTTCCTCATGAATCACTTTATCTATTAGTGTAAATATGAAAATCCGTTCAGTAATTTCTGAGTTTATCGAAAACAGACAGATAGACGTGGCAGAAGACTTTGTTTTATACTATGTAAAGATAATAATAAAATTATACGATTAGGTAATTGGTATACTGAATGACTAGTAAATATATTCACAGATGCTCAGAAGTTACAATTGTAACGATTATTGTTGTACCCGGAATAATAGCTGGTAACTGGAATAGTAATTTTTAATATGTAAAAATTGAAACAATAATTTGTTAAGTATTAGGTTCAGCTTATATTAAATTTCAATTTACCTAATGCTGAAACAGCCTTAGAGGAGTTGAAGCGTGGAGTGGAGTGTTGGAAGAGGAGTTGAAGTGAGGTGAAGCGTCAAGCCATCGACAGACCGAGATGGAGAAGCATTGTGTATGTCCTTTGCCCCGACAGTTTGGGGACATAGGATCTCAAGAGAGAGAGAGATAAAGAGAAACATCCAATATAAAGATGCATCATATTTTCTAAAATATAATCCGGTGAAGCTGTAAAGACCTTACCATGTCAACAGCGTAGTCAGTTCGAAAAAAAAAAAACTAAAATATAAAATAAGTTTAAAAGAAAATAATATTACGCCGTATTTATATACAATAACATAACATACATATTCTCTAAACTCACGAATCCACATCTTATCATCTCCACCCACCCCACGACAGATACAATAGCGTGAATTTAAAAAGTAAAACACGGCGGCACTTAAAAGCGTCCAGACAATAACATGTCATAAAGCAAAGTGGCGAAGAATTAAAAGAAGAAAAAAGGAAAGCAAAATAAAGAATCGAAAACTGGAACTGGACGCGTTGCGTGGGCGCATAAGAGACACCGCGCCACCGCGACTCCCCAACTTATTTGTCGAGCAGGTGACAAAACCGGTCAGCGGCGAACATATCACAGACACGTGGATTCCGTACGTCGGCAATAAATATTTAACATTCTCAAAAACTATATTTACATAAAAGAAAAGTTATTGGGTTTGCTTTGAATGACGGCTGATTTTTATTGATCATTCATTGACTCGTGATGTTTTGTTGTGCTTATTCGACGTTTTCGATAGCGGAACATATAGTAACAAAGCTATATATATTCATTTATGCAACAACGTGACGTTTCAAAATGTTACATATATAAATAACATTCAAAAATGTTTTGCAGAGATTATTTGATTTTTTTTATTCGTGCGTTAACGCAATATTCACAGGTATATATGACAATAACGGTTATGTCATTAATAAATTACGCTATTTTGTTGTTTCATAATAAACTATTATCAATCATATTACTGTTGACTACATTGCTTTTTTCTATCGTATCGCAATTTATATCATTTAAATGAATATTCGTTGTTCGTACCGTGACTATGAGTGGGAGCATGAATGCTCTCTCTTTCACACTTACTGTTTATTGCATAATACCCGCTTGCTCGCACGTTTCGATTACCGACTACCATAATAATAACAGATAACCTACAATCGACAGCAGAATAATTCGTTATTCATTACGTAGGAGAATAATACACATCATCCTTAGTTGTTTTAAAAATGACCACCTCTATCCATAGACGGAAAGTAACTAGAATTATAAACCGCTAATTATATCTCCGTGTGTAAGCCATGCGATAATTCAGGTTTACGAGTTATTTTTAGGTACGAGGTTGAGAAAGTAAGGCGACGTTCTTATGACAATGTTGCAGAACACTCGAGATGACTTTTTATAATGCTATACTTTGGAGTTTAATTACAATTGTTATATAAAATGGTTTTTCATGCCCAATCTTTAAGCGTCTAACACCTACCTCAGGATGTTGCACTGCGAAAGTAAAATTAGTCTAATAAATTGAAATGGGTCTTTGTCAACCATTGCTCTTAAAAACATTCCCCCGTGATGGATTTAGTTAGCACATATCAAATCTATACTTAATATTATAAAGCTGAAGGATTTGTTTGCTTGAACGCGCTAATCTCAGGAACTACTGGTCCGATTTGAAATAGTCTTTCAGTATTAAATAGCTCATTTATCGAGGACGACTATATCTCACTAAGACCAATAGGTACAGGGCACCAATTAAGAATGTTTCAATATCGTTTTTCTCCTTTTGAAAGCTTCCGCTCCGTATTAGCGTTTGCTCGAAGTAGCTATTCCACGCGGATGAAATTGCGGACAGAAGCTAGGTTAGATATAAAGGATAAAAATGGCCGCTCGTTTGAGAATGATGCATGAAAATTATAATTTTCTACAAAGTATGGAGTCCATTACTTCTGCTAATTAAGTTTTAGCCAGGCCTCCACTGGAAAATAACAATATATATTTTTATCTGCATACTATTAAGTAATCAATTGTTTTCTACACTGGCGCCTAAGGATAAATGGTGCATTGGAGTTTTTGGCGGGATTTTGGTCTGTTATGTAGTGGATTTTATTTTTTATTCATAATCTTGTGTTAATTGACTCTATATTGTGTAAAATTGGTGGTATTTTATGTAATATAGTTTGTTTATTGTGCATAAGTGAAGTGAATGGAAAATAATACCACGGGCCATGAATTCTGAGATGCCACAAAAACTCCATGGAAAGTTCAAACAAGATGGCCACCATCTTGTTAGTTCATTGAAATTATATCAAGAAACTTGTAATATCGATACTCACTTGACAATGGCAGTAATAGTCTACTAGAAGACTGGTTGCCAAAAATGGAATGGAAGAAGAACTTGTAATACTATTAACTACTCGACAATGGCAGTAATAATCTAAAAGATTGGTTGCCAAAAATAAAGTTAAAAAAGGTGCATTACATTAAAACACAAATAGAAGTAAAGTCAAGAATTCTTTAGCTAAATATGTCCAACTCGTTTTTTGATTTAGTGCAGTATACGAATAGAAGATCAATGATGAACGAAAAAATGGTATTAAATGCTCCATCTTTCATGGTTCCGATTATACATGAAATCTAAAATTGAAAAGAAAACAGTAGTGAAGTTAATAATAATTTATTTTACCTATGAAATTCAGCTATCCCTGCCATTTCAAATCAAAATAATTTTTGGTTGGCTAAGTTCACGATTCTTTTTCCTTCTTTTTTTTTTTTTTTTTCCAGTACAGTTATTGTATACCAAAATCTAAAAACAACCATATTATGATATAGTACCTCTGCAACACCCCGGCAAAACCGTCCCCAACCTCCACCAACTTTTCCAATCTCCCCCTACACCCACCCCCCCCCCTTTTTTTTTTTTCCCTCCCTCCCTTTTTGAAATTTCCACCTAAAATTATCCTCCCCTCTTCCAAAATTTTGGTCAACATTGACAAATTAAAGGCGATTTTGGAAGCTAATGATACACAATCTACGGCTGAATTAACAGAATTTGACGTTAATAATAATAGGTCTTTACCTATTGCAAGGTAAAAAAGTTGCCGTATCAAACTAATAATCGCACCAGTATATGTCACTACCCCTGTAAACTGAGTTGAAAGATTTTTCTACCAGTATGTTGCCAGTTACATTCTTCAAACCGACATATAGCAACACGGACACTTTGTGGCGTATATGCATCGGTTTGATGTACTGCATCTGACACTTATGAAAAAGCACTTGATAATAAATTCTTCCTTTAAAACGAGTTACAAATTATCAACACAAATAACTTAAAAGTCACTCGTTGACTTCCATTGATTCTTTCTCAGATTTTTCTTTTTACTCAAACGCAATTTATAAAACCAGTCCGTAGTACTACCCCAAACTTTGAATTTCCATTCTTCCTTACATAAAACAGAGTTACACATATTACTCATCACACAAATAACTTAAAAGTCCTCACCAATTTTTCTCAGTTTTTCTTTACTGCAAATCCAGTGTAGTACTAAATTTGAACACTTACATTTTTTTTTGAATTTGCGATTATAGTGCGTGATATTTTTTCGGTGCATATGTATCTCTTTCTGTTGTATACCTTACTCTCTATAGTTTAAATGGCTTTGGGTATTTTAACATATGAGGTGACGTTAGGTTCGTCTTAATTGTGAAAGTGACGTGGGATGTATTGTTTTTGTTTGTATTTATTACTTTCCTTTTATGAGATATTTACTGTTTCATATTTGGCTCTTTGTGATATTTAAAAAAATCACTTATGCAATACAACATAATAAATATCCAATGGATAATGAAAATGCAGTCCCTTTAAGACTCAATCATGCCAAAACTACTAAACGTATTGTCACAGAATTGTGGCTTTTCGAAAATGGTTTTAGGCTACTCATTTGTTTAATTCCAATAATATTTTTCCACTTTTTTAATACCAAACGAAGTGGAATCAACTAGTGCAGTAATTTAAACATCGTTTTAGTGTTATGTATTTTCATACATTTTTAACAATTGGTTAATTATGAATCTAAACAAATAAATACAATTGCATAATTCGTCTATGATTTCAAAACAAAAGAGGTTTACTTTAACTATTTTGACTCTTGAAACCAATGAGTGAACTTTGAAGAGACTTCCAGAAGTGAGCAGAATTTCTTTCGGAAATTATTATAGGTTCCGTTTTTTTAGTATTTTGTTGTTTGAATTTTCAGTAGAACGCCATGTTTAATAAGTGTAACAAAAAATAATAATATTCCGTTAATTAGGAGTGCGAGCATAACTAGTTATCGAACGTATTAAGTGGCATGTACTTTGTGCTAAACCAGATTACCCACCGGAAGTGAAACGAACGATGCAGTATCTAACTAGAGGAAGTCGCTAATATTAATATCGCTTACAATCAAGCCTCCAATGGCTATTGTAAAATAGAAATTGTTTAGAAATTTCTTTAACGATGCATAGAAAATACGGTTCTAAAGGTTTATATGCTTATTTATTTAAAAGGAATGCCGTACAAATGTTTTTATTGTTAGAGAAGGGACCTAATTCATTTTTTTTCTCTTGCCTTGAAATAATAAAGCTTAAGTTTTCCGCTTGCAAGGTTTGACCACTCCTCAATTGCTATTACCATCAAATCACAGCAACCTGTAAGAGACCTCAAAGGCCTCTTCTTGAAGTAAGGTATTCGCATGATCATTTCGACAGTCCACAGCGTATTGGCAATTTCAAATTCAAAGAAATCCACAGTTCTATACTTTCTCACATGCGATGGTACTGCAAGAATATTTCTCAGGTTCAAGCTAAGTACCATATAAAATTACCAGATGGTGCTATATGACATAGGCTCTACTAATCTATATAGATCATTTATAAAGGAAGGCTATAGGCTATATATAATCACGCTTAGACCAATAGGAGCGAAGCAGCAATGAATAATGTTTCAAAATCGGACTTTATTTTCCTTTCGAGAGCTTCGACTGCGTGTTAGCGTTAGCCCAAAGTAACTATTCCACGCGGACGAAGTCACGGGCAGAAGCTAGTTAGTTTTTTTTTGTGTACATAAAATCGTCTTTTTAGGGAAGATAAAACTAAAAAGTAAATTCTTAACTAAGCCCATAATTTTTTAGCCCATAGTTTCCTAAATATACGAAATAAATCTAAACTATATATCAAAGCATTGCACGTTTAAAATTATGATGTTAGTAAGGTCGTCAACTCACAATGGTTAAACGCGGAAAACTCATGTAATGCGTGCACTGATGGACAAGGAAGCGGTATCGTAGGCAAATTGCCTTAACGTTCACAATTGTAATAGTCAGCGGTAGCCACCTGCTCGTAAACGAGCCAATTTTGACCATTTGCATGCTTTCGCTCGAAATTGTTTTTCTAGTCGCCGGTTTCTAATATGTAATCATGGATTACATAAATAGTGTGGATTAGGTAATAATTCTCAAGTAATTAAAACACAATTTGCTACCCACACTATTCAGATTTAGATAAAACTACACAAACAATGTTTTGTGGTAAGAAAAAAGTACAAAATAACGTGAGACACCAGAAAAGTGAAGATTCTTTCATTTTATACGTATAATCTAATTAATTAATGAATATACTTTAATTTGAAAACAGTATTAAATTGTTATTCACAAATTTCATAATTAAAAAACTGAAGTATTTACTTTGAAAACTGAAATAAGAAACAAAAGGTAAGATAAAGTATCTTATAGATTTAAGCAAGCAATTCTTGTGTATATATATGTTTATAAATTTATTTCGAGTATCTCATAAACGGCTCTAAAAATTTGAATCAAATTTTGTATTCAGATAAGGTTTTGTTTTTTAATTTTATATGTATAGATGTCTTTCCTGAAAAAATACAAATCTATACAAAAAAAAACTAATTATTAGAATCTTCTCATATAGCGCCATCTAGTAATATTTGGGGTAATTGCGTTGTTGTCAATAAAGAATAATCTACTGGTATAAATAAAGTTAAACAATGTAATTATTGTGTTAACTAACGGACGAAGCTCGGTCGCTCCGGTATAACTACATATATTTTTTAAAGATTTCCAGTTTTTATACACTGAGAACAAAGTTTAAATGTTGCAGTCAAATACTGAAGATCTTAAAAAATAACGTTAATATTAGGAATGGTTAAAATTGGATTTAGCTCATTATGAAATTTAACGACACAAATACAAAACAAAATGATCTGTTGGGCTTTATAAAAATTATTACAATTGCGAATAAAATTTCCCAGTAGTAAATTATTTGTTCCTAGCGGCCCACTCCGGCTTCGCACGGGTATAAAATATATAGCCTATGACATTCACTGAAAAAATGATTAAAATCGATCCAGTAGTTTTGATTTATTCATTACTGCCCGTGGCCCGCCTGCGTTTGTTGCAATGTAAGTGGAAAAAATGTAATTATTTACAACATCACATTAGAAACCTCAAAAATAACAGTGTTTCTCCACTATTTAATGGATGTTATTATAAATATAAACCTTCCTCTTCAATCACTCTATCTATTAAAAAAACCGCATCTAAATCCGTTGCGTAGTTTTAAAGATTTAAGCATACATAGGGATATAGGGACAGAAAAAGCGACTTTGTTTTATACTATGTAGTGTTTCAGTAAATACTATAAAATAATCACTTCAATTATAAAATAAAATAAGAATATAGCTCCAAAAGTGAAGCGATATTAAATAGATTAACAGCGTCAAATAAATTGCCTTATCCATAGTACGTACTAACACTAACACATTCCAACTACACTGTAAATGAAGATTCAGTTATAAGCTCAGATTTAACGTTACCGCATACCATTATTCCTTGCGGTACTATGACCACTATACTATGATCTTTACACTCGTTAATTTTAATCCAAATAAAAGCCCAAGTTATACTGGCGGATTAGAATTATTACCATGTTTATATGACCTCTTAGTACTACGTGTTTCGTTAATCTAACGGATCACATTACAACGGTGGGTCAGTAATTGCCTTGTATATTGTAACTGTATGAAGTTTTATGCGAGTTTCTCTTGTTAACAATTTAATAACAGCCTATCTATTAAATGTGGTAACAGCGAGATGATTAAAATACAAATTAAAAATATAATTTAATTTGTATTTTGGTTATTACTGCTTAAACCCTAAAACGTTTCTAGACAGGATACATAGGATTTTTTATAATATTGGCCTGGATAGCTCAAATGAAGCGGTAACACTTTTGAGGGAATTATTTTACTACCCTGTGTACATATTACCATGTGGTGTTGTGTGGTCTTTATTCTAGTTTTTTAAATATATAAAAGAATCTATCAATATCCTGCAATTTGCACGCAAAGGTGATGATTATATATACACTAAGAATAGAATAGGGTCACTAATTAATGTTATTCACTAACCTTTGCCCACAGCTTCGTTCGACCGCATATAAATTTAATATATCCACCAGTAATAGCAAGTTGAGATCCAAATTAGTAACTCCAACAAGTGTAAGGAGAGACGTTGCCTCTTTACTTACGTTGTACAGTTTGTATTATGGACTGTGTTCCAAGGATTATTTTTACATTATGTTTGTGTATATTTTCCGTCATCGCACCGCTAATCATCAGAAAGAAATTTGCCCTCCGAACCGAAGAAACGAAAAGTTCACAGACGGCCCGGTACCTACTTACGTTTCCTTCCATAGACACTTCGGTTGTGGAGTGATTCTCCTGCGGAGGTTTATGCAGGAGACTACAGTTTGAGGTTCTTCAAGAAGGACGTCAACAGGTTTTTAAAAGGTTAGCAACGTGCACTTTATACCTCTAGTGTTGCACGCGTCTATATGCTGCGGTGACCGCTTAGCATCAGATGGCGAGATTACCTGTTTGCCACCGTCGAGGAATAATAAAAAACTTTTGTATGTTTTTATCTGTATTCCTGACGATGTGTATGTAAAATCTCATTACGTTTGGTTGAGTAGTTAAGGCGTGGATGCGTAACAAACAAATACATATACTCACATTCGTAATTATAATATCTATCTATACTAATATTATAAAGAGGTAAAGTCTGTGACGTTGTAGGGGGTAATCTCAGGAACTAGTAAGCCGATTTTTAAAATTATTTTACGAATAGATAGCCACGTTATTTGTGAGAGTCATAGGCTATATATTAACCCGAAAAATGAAAAGACTTTTTCGTGGAAGTCGGATTTGCAAAGTTAGTCGGAGAGAAAACGGTCGGACGAAATCGTTACTTACGAATGCTGTTTTAATGATGAGAGATATATGATTGAGTTCCAGAGAAAAGTTATAGAGCTTGATAATGCCTACAAAAAAGCTAGACAGCGTATGTCTAACTTATATATTTAAGTCACTAAAAGTAGTTTTTATAAATGTTTATCGCCCAACGAAGTGGGTACGTGTCAGCTAGTTAGGATATAAGCTGGTAAATAATGGTTTTGTCACAGCATTTTAGGAGAATCTTATTCAGATGATTTATTATCAAGTAGTGTTATTTCATTAGCAAACAATGGACAAAAGACCGTAATTTTAACAATACCCGAGGTAATATTATATTTCATTTCAATGCTGCTTACATTTATTGCAATGTACTTCACACAATTTACCAGCTGATAGAGCTAGAAAACCTTTGAGAGTATAATATAGGCTACATATTATCACAGGTTTGCTTCGGGGTTTAGTAATATTGGTAAAAATATAAAAAAAACCACCCACACCCTCCCTCTTCTTCTGTTCGCGCACAGTATTCACCACGCAAGAGGGGGGAGGTTTGGGTAATTTTTTGGTTTTTTTTGGGGGGAAATTTCCCCGGCTATTTTTAAATGGTTTTTTAAAGGTTTCAAATTCTCCCCCCTCTTTTCTCAGCCGATTTTTTTTCATTATTTTTCGTTTTGTAGCTATTATTGACCAGTTTTAGTATCATTATCATTACATAGTATAAAATAAAGTCCCCTACCACGTCTGTCTGTCTGTCTGTTCGCGATAAACTCAAAAACTACTGAACAGATTTTCAAGCGGTAGTTTCACCATTGGATAAAGTGATTCATGAGGAACGTTTTGGTATATCATTTCTCAAGGATTTTTTTACAATCAGGGCGGGACAACGTCTACCGGGCCCGCTAGTTATCAATAAAAAATTAGATTTTTTTTCTCTATGGTCGAAGTACGACAACTGGACGAGTACTCATAAACGCTAACACTTATTTAATTCCCGTAAAATAATAACAAAACACAGGAGAAGTCGCGGCTCGAACTACCGATAAATCTTAGCTATCCTAGCTAATATTCTGAAGGTGATGGTGTGTTTGTTTGTTAGCTTTTCACGCCATAATTACTTAACCGACCGTTATGAAATTTTGATTACACGTTATCACGAATCCAGAAAGGGATTTATTTTAATTTTTACCTACAAAAAGGTACTGTTCCCAGAGGTAAGATTATTTACAAAAGTTAGTAATTTAATATTTAAATGAATCACTACAGATAAATTCCATTTAAATAACATTCCGCTACGCAACTGAAGAACAATACTTATTATTTATAAGCATTCCTCACGTGTGGGAAAATTTCTACGTTCAAATAAAAAAAAAATGGTAGGTAATTTTAATGTATTCAAATACGACACATGTCGTTGACAAAATGACTCTATCCGTTCGGTTCATTGTTGAAAAACGATATGCACTATCGTATTTCAAATACTTAAACATTTTGTAATTTGAAATCGTATACAAATGTATGAAAATATGCATTGGTATCGCAAGAGACTACTCGTTTTACTTAGTCTGTTATAATAAGATTCAATATGCAATATGCAAAATTCAATTTGTTATTTTTTTTTAATTCGATTTATTTATATATTTATATACCAGGTGAATGTTTAGACAGTAGCAATAATTATGGAGGACAACCTGCACTCGATTCTCGTTCTAAATCAATTAAAAAAATAGATGCTTAATATTTGACCTAATTATCTACAAACATACAAAAATTATACTCAATCCTCTAAGCGTCTATGTTAAAGCACAGTGGCAATAACCGTCGGGTGAATTGAATGCGAAGTGAAAGTGAAGTCAACCTACTAACAAAGGATAATTTTTCGAAGTTTGGACAATCAAAAGGGTCTATTGTCCGATTTATTATCGAAAGTTATTAACTCCGGGTCGCCGCTCACAGGTTTTATGTCGGGCTATTAAAGCTAGGTTTATTTAACTTATTATTATGCATACTTTTGAAATTCTTAGAACAAACTATACCTAAGGTTCTCTTTGTCGTCTGTTATGTATTTGTTTTGATATTATTATTTTATGCGTTAAATGTGACCATAAAGTGTCATATCCCAGAATACTGCGAGTCTCTAACCTTCAACATGGTATAAATGGGTAGTGAGAAAATTGTTTAGAACATCTCCCTACTCTGTTTGTTCTATTAATCCTCCTCTCTATTAATAAATCTGCAGTTCCTATCTGTACGTTACAAATTATTGTGATAGGCAATCATTAAAGTTCATTATTTCTCTGTCTGTTTGTATGTCTGGACTTGACCCAGAAACAGCTTGATTGATTTTTTTGGAATTAATAAGTAATTCTCTTCCACAAACTTTTTGTGTGACAAAAAGTGGTGGGCGGTAAACACTGTGTCGAACAGAGTGGGAACAGTGTCTCGCTGGTCTTTGGATATTGGAGAACAGTGAGATATACTAGATCGGATCACTTCTACCGTGTGTGAACTAAATATAATTTTTTCTGCATAGGAATAATATGGATTTTTTATTTAGGTTTATACACAAGTAGTTAATTTTAGCCAAATCATGTATAAAGCTTATTCAATTCTTTGACATTATAATTATCTTTAGTTTCTAGATTTCCCATTTTAGTACATTAAAAAATAAGCAACCATTGGGGGAATTTATTTACTTTCTATTTAAGGGTTCTCAGTAACCTTTTATGATAATAATAAGAAATAAATGTATCACATGTATATAACAAAGTATAAATGGATGTATATAACAGTATAATTTAAAAACTAAAATATTTGAAATTAGTGTATTTACTTATTCTAGTGAACTGACAGCTGCATTCCTATTTAAGCGATCCCTGAAGTTTATAACTATCAATCTCAAAGTGACTGTAGCCCAGAAAACTAGGTATTTCTAAAACCCATGAAGACATAACAAGGCTCAGTAACATTTACATTACTAAAAAAACATACAAAATTTTGAATCGATAGAAATAAACGTAGGAAAAGCATTTAATAGTGATTCTAATAATAAATAAAACTATTATTTATTGAAAACAATTTATATACGTTGGACGAAACACAAAAAGAAATCTACGTAACGTATTAACAACACGGTTAAAAAATTACGTGTTTTTTTTTGAAATAATAAAATATTACCTCAGAGACAAAGGTTACAGCGTATTGTTTAACATAAAAAAATATAATGTCAGTGACATTATCGGTACGAGATAAATATCGGATGACACTGTTGTAAGATGTATTGCCGTCGGCATACGGACACCGATTCATTTTGAGATCGATGCTTAGGGTCTTTTAATTGACACCCGAACGATTTTATTATACACGAGATTTACATTGGAAACCGTGGGCTCGTTGTTCGGATATCTTGTATACATTTGTTGGTAGTTGCTTCGATTGTTTTTACAGTATTTTTTTTAAGTAAAAACTTCGTGAGGCTCGTTAATCCGTGAACAGTATTTTTGGCAGGATATAAATTTATAATTTAAATAATTAAAACTTTAAATATAATTAAAACTTGAATAACTTTATATTAAATCGTGATCATCACCATTTTAAACAATGTCTATGTATGTGTCTAACAAAAAATATTAGATCTAAATTTATCTAGTAGTTTTTGCTTGATGATCGCTTATTTATACAGATTTAGCAAGTTATGTAGACTAAATAGCTTGGTTGATTTTAATATATGCGGTGAGTTAAATTCGTCTTAATGCGTGAACGACGTAGTACGATGTAGGGTATATAATATTCAATTATGGAGTATGGAGAAAAAATAGTGGAAAGTTATAATATTTTTTTTATTCATCAATACTTAACTAAAGAACTGATCAATTGATATATTTAAAATACGTTCAGTAATAGTGACTCTAAGTAAATTATATCAGATATATAATAAAATACTCGGCAAAATTACATACAGTGCCAGCACTGATTTTTATTTTAAACTATTAAACTTAGCTTCAAAAGTAACATGTAGTATTAAGTAACATGGACAAGCACCTTTGACTAAGCTTAACTGCTAAGCACTACCACACCTGCCTTCGTACCGCCGTTAATTATATTCTGACAATTAAAGCGATTGTATTAAAACGTAGAGTAAAGAATTATGGATGTGATAATTATTATATCTTTTATGGATAATTGTAATACTCTCAATAATATTAACAACTTGTAGATAGCCCTGTACTGGATTAATCTGACGGTTATATGAGTTAAAATTGGTTAGCCCATGAATTTTAGAAGAAACCCATAGTTTTGTAATTTCCCACACAACTGTGGCAATTGATAAATATTTCACTATACGTTCAGGTTTAACAGTCCAATGGCATCATCGTCGTCCTTATCAAACAATATTTTACTACTTGTATTCAAGTTAGTAAACATATACGAATTCCGACAAAATCGTCGCTATATGCCGAGAGTCGGATCTGCGAATTTCGAATCGGTATGCTACCGGTCTAGATATATGACAGTATATATATAAATATTTGCTGGTATACTATTTTTATCTTAATGGAATAAGTTTTAGAGTTTATCTTCAAATAATAAATCGATTTAAAGTAATACGTTATATCGATGACTGATATTTACATTGAAAACGCTTTTGATTTTTATGATTAATTAATTATTCGTTCTTTTGCAATGGTTAAACAGATTGTATTTAAGTTAGATTAATATTAATACAGCGTACGATTTTGTAAAATTTCGCAGTTCGTTTGTAAGAGATACCTAATATTAAATGAATAGTGTATTATGTCAAAGGAAAATATATTTTTTGTTAATAAAAGACACTTGATATAATTAAACTTCTGTTGTGTTTATTCTATAGAAACACAACATTTAAAATTCAGCAATTGCTTACTGTACTATGCAATATTATATGAATAGTATAAATATTTGCATACTTGACTATTAACAACCGCCAATTATCTAACTGGAACAGAGCAACAGCTAGCACTTCTGTTTTACGATGGATTTAGTTATCCACAAACTTAACAACGCTTAGCACTGAGATATATTAAAGTATAATAATAATGGATGATATATATAAAAAAAGACTGCTATCTTCCTACTCTTGTCACAAAGACATTACCTGTTTTATTACTTTATCGTTCATAATTGCCTTCTTAGGGTATGTTCACATTACAAGCGCTTAATGCGCGTTGAGCACGCGCAAAAGTATTTGTATAGTGTTCACATGGTGCTCGTCTGTTAGGCGTTGAACGTGCAAAGCCGCGGCCGCCCTGGTTCAGTTTCTTCTACATTTGTCCGTTAACCGCGTCAAAAGCGTTCGCTCATATGAACGGTAACATAGAAAACCAATGATCTCAAAGCGCGCGTTGACGCCCGTTGACAACTGTCGAGCGTCAGAGCAGCGTTCAACGCTCGGTTTATGAAAACGGGCGTTAGCATGTGTACTGCCTGAATAAAATGTACGTAGTTGTAAACGCGCGTTGTCATAACGTGCGTTAAGCGCTTGTCATGTGAACATAGCCTTAAGGTTTAATTTTATTTTTAATTTAATATAATTTTATAAGCAATCCTATAGCAAATAGAGCAACTAACATTTCAACATATATGAGTCAAAAATATAAACATCAAAAATGCGACATCCATAGAATCGTACATTGTTGTCAAATCAATGTACAAGCCAGAACAGTAGGTTTCCGACAGACAACTCGGATTAAGGGGATTAGTATCAATCAAAACCACAAATTGGACGTTGCCTCACCGCCAGGCGCTACCACGGCCAGATTAAAACAAAAAACATAACGCTTTCTTTCGATTGTTGATTAGACCGCTTTACGACGATACGTTAACTTAAGAATTAATTGTTGTTATTATAAAAATTGTTCGAATCGATCACCATCAGTTATGTTTTTCTCAGATTTATTTGTAATTTTTTTCAATGCAATTAAAATTTAGCAGACGGCTCGGGAAACCATTAATTGCTTAACACATCAATGCTGAAAATATATCAAAGGGAGATCAAATTTGCCGACGACGACACACATAATAAAACAAACAAACCTAACAAACTTTCAAAAAACGAGTCTCCTCTATTCTCAAGGGCCAGTAATGCATCTGTGATTACCCTCGTCTCGCAAGTGTCTATTGGCGGTGGTGATCACTTACCATCAGGTGACCCGCAAGTTCGTTTGCCTCCAGTCGCATAAAGTAATCAAAACCGTCGCTTGTCGATGGTTGGACCAAACGTTGGCGGATGGTTGAACCTTTCAACCTTACCAATTTTTCTAATGAATATAAAAAACCTCACAATCATAGGATGTAGTGCAAATTAATGTCCACCCTATTATTTAATTATGGATTTCTGCAAAATAACGCCTTCATTAATCAAATATGTTTAAGTAATATACATTTATTTTTGTGGCAACCATATTTCTCTATTATTACTATTAATAATAATAATATTACAAGCATCTTGTAATACTTTCAATGCTGTAACAAGAAGACAGCTCCCTTATTAGAATTTTGTATGGATTTTTGTGGCATCTCAGAATTCATGTTCCACGGTATTATTTATTACCTATCGACTTCCCTTGTACGCAATAACCGTAGTATATTACGGATAGTATATTACGAATATTATAGAATGTAGAGTCAAATAACACAAGATTATGAATAAAATATAAAATCCACTAAATGACTTCCAAGATCCCGCGAAATACTCCATTAAAAAAATAATTCTATCTTCTTCTTCTATATCTATACTAATATATAAAGCTGAAGAGTTTGTTTGTTTGGTTGTTGGTTGAACGCGCTAATCTCAAGAACTACTGGTCCGATTTGAAAAATTCTTTCAGTGTTAGATAATTTATTTATCGAGAAAGGTTATAGGCTATATACATCATCACGCGAAGACTAATAGGAGCAGAGCACCAATGAAGAATGTTTCAAAATCGGGAGTGTTTTTTTCCTTTTGAAAGCTAATCTGCGTGTTAGTTAGCCCAAAGTAACTATTCCACGCGGACGAATTCGCGGGCAGAAGCTAGTCATTAATAAAAAAGCAACTTACATCTAATACACAACAATAGAATAACATTTTCACGAAAATCAATTCGCTGAGAACAGTTCCATATCTAATAATAAATTCAAAGTTAAAAATGTAGGGCTTTAGTTAGCTTTCGCTTCGATTCGATTTACGGTAACTATCAAATGGCGTAAGAATTATATAATTTAAAACATAATGACTTTTCCAAGTGCCCTAAGAAAGTCTCCACTTAGTCAGGACATGAAACGTATGAAAGAAAATTATAGATAAAAAATTGTATAAAAATAAGTATTGTATCAGATCAGAAGAAGAAAAGCAACAACATCGATCTTCTAGGCCACCAACGCCGTTCAAGCCTACTCTCTATTAAAATAACGGACAGGTATCAAATTTATTACCGCCATTTGTATTGTTTCAATTAGGAAATATCGAATTAAATATATTTTAGTGACGCCCAAATTGCTGTATCATTATTCAGAATAGCTTTCTATTGTATAGGTCATTATTTATTATAAAATATCAATAAACACGAATCGAACCCTGGAGCGAGTTAGTTATATCGTATCGTGGCACGCCTATGTTGTGTTACCGAGACCATTATTTTACTTTTCGATTTGTTACTTAAATTCTATGGCGAAACCTCTTACGGACGACTTTCACCGACATTTAAAAAAAAAAGATAATAATTCAAAAATATAGTTCTTTTTTTATAAATTGCCTTTTCAATTTCTCTAAATTCGAATTGTGTAACTTAACTGGTTATTTAAACCGGACGAGTGGAAACGGAATTTATAGATGCTTTATTCAAATCTTTCTCGAACATTCTTCGACAATACAGTATCAGATATACGTATATAATCGAAGAAAATGCATCAGCTCGATAAAGGAAAACTTGTTGCTCTGATTTGCGAAGATGCGTCTAATGCGTTTTCATTTATATTTCATCCATAAATCCAAATTTTTATTTAGCATCTTATTTCTTGAACTAAACCCAAGTGGTCGAGGCGCATTGTGCCCACAGGGGGGAGGTGTTGGTAGAACTCATCTAAACCCCTCAAACCTTAGTCGGGGTCCCTTAACAAGGGTCAACCCCTATCACGTGAGCAGAAGTGAAAAAGTACAAAAGATCTGAAAAGGCACCATGGGATTTTAGTCCTTGGGAATCGGACGTAACCCATCCTCAGCCGCCCGACAGAAGTATCTGTTGGGAATTTTCCTACGTTATCCTTAAATATTATATAATATATGTCATCCCTACAACTAAGAAGCCTTAACAACTCATATGTTAAAATCGATTAAATCGTTTAAGCTATGTACACAAATACACGCGAAAAGCATTACCTTATTTCAGTACAGTCGAGTAAAAAAAAATTTGATTGATTCAAATCACATTTCCTGTGGTTAGTCGTAATAAACTTCAATAGTTTTCTATCGTAGGAAATTTTCTACTGCAGAAAGAGAACTGTTAAAAACTTTGTGAATATAAATTCCAGCGTATTTATTAAACCAAGTATAATTAGATGTAAATTGTTATTGCGTATACATTTGCGTATATGCCTTACATTTTCACATCTAATTTCTATATAATAATATAATAACGAAGAAAATGAGGCTAAATTCTTAACGTTCTAAATTCTGTCAATATTTTTGAAGATCTATTTGCTTTGTTTTGGTCACTCAGTCGCTCACTTTTTATATGTAGTTTTTTAAAGTGTACTATTTCACTTCGTCATATGATTTTTCGGACTTCTTTCATACAAACCTTTACGTTAATTACAATACAACGAAAAAGTCGAGGCAGTCATAAGGACTGCCGACAGGAGTGAAAAATCAAAACAATGGAATTATTAACATTAGTCTGGCTTTCACATTTATTGGCAATTTGAATAATAATTATATACATTTTTATACGGTTTATTAATTAATCAAATATATGACGGCTGCTCAATCTCAGTATAAAACATCAATAGTAGATACACAGGCCGCTATACAACGGGTCGCTAGTCGCCACGCCAAAAATACCGTTCAATAAGCCTAAAGAAGTTCTCACTTAAAAAAAAAACAAATAAGTGCAGCCATTCTGATGTAATGCGTACATACACTTAGCAATAGATTTTTATATACAGGGTGGAATTATTTAATGCCACCTGGAGGGAAAGTACTCTAAATAATAGAGATCTTATCTAAATAGTACATAATTTGTCACTTTAATAGATAAATAGTAACAGAAACAGATGGATCTTTGAGTAAAAGTGCTTTAGCTTGACCCATTGAATTTATAAGTACAGATTTTATGGTTTTCCTTTCATTAAATTTACCAAGTATGGTAGAGAGATTTCATCCTTGTGATTGACCCTAACGATTGATACAATAAAATTACAAGGTGTAATTTATACAAATTTTAGTCGGTTCGATTCCCGGGTGAAGCAAGAGAATTTTCGAAAATCTTTGAATGCAGTTTTATTTCTTTTCAAAAATAAAGAAATATTTTTTTGGAGTAAAATTTGCTTTCTCTATTATTTAGAGTACTTTCCCTCCAGGTGGCATTAAAAAATTCTACCCTGTATATAAAAGTGCTAAGATAAAGTTATAATATAATTTAGATATGTTATCCAACTGCTAAACAAGCACATGTGAAATCTAATTATTCTTATAGCACTAACCACTTGTGTAGTTGTTTGTCGCTACAGACCGGCTATTTGCAAATTACACCTTACAGTTCCTCAGTGATTGAAAGTAACGGTCACCGTTCATCAGTGTATAGCCTTTGGGAGTTATTTCTATAGTATTATGTTAGACAGGTTTACTCCCAGACTTTTTTGTATCTACATAACATACTAGTTATGGCTGTGACTCCTCTCGCCTGTTTTTTAATCGTTTTTTTTTATATTACATTTGTTTTCTATATTAATAATTGCCTTTTTGTACATATAATGTGCTTCCTAAAAAATATAACTATACTGTGATCGGATGAAATACTGTAAAGGTTTATTATTTTTATTAATTTGTAATTTAAATAATTATATTTATTATTACTAGCTGTGCTCGCGACTCCAACCACGTGGAACCTAATGTAAAAAAAAAAACAGTGACTAATAAAATCATCTGAATGCATTAAGTCCATTTACTTATCTAGTTTTATCTCGTACTAAAGTCGCGTCGTCATTAAAATTACAATAACTTTTGATAGAGTGAACCGATTTTAATGAAACCAAGACTAAATGTTACCCGAGGATATGCTTTATGTTTTGTCATGAACGCAGTACTTTATCAGTGATGGCTGTTGAAATAAACAAACAAACAGACATTTCGAAAAATGATTCAAATTTAAATCTAAAATATACAGACAAGTTAGATTTACCTTCTTATTATATGTATAGAAGACTTCAAAAATTAAACGATTCTGTTGTACTTTTTTTAATTTTTCTCACCCCACAACTTGTCATTTATAAACGGATTTGGTCTTCCGTGGTAAAGGACTTTGTACTTATAATATGTAGTACTAAGTATCACATCACACATCAGCTTGTAAGAGACTCACTGTGGGCCCATATACCTCTTCATGAAGGAAAGTATTATTATAATTCTCATGCCAGCCCACAATCATGTCCTTCGTGTCATAGATGTCCATGAGCGGCGGTGATTACTTACCACCAGATGACCCATATCGGCGATATCAAACTCCGATAATCCGCAGTTCAATATTTTCCCACATATAGTGGTACGTTACAAGAACATTTCTTAGATTGAGGTTTCCTCACGATGTTTTCTTCATCGTCTGCTGATTGTGTTACCAATTAAAATTATCATACCTACGCGATTTCTGATAAATTCGTTGATACATACTTACTAGGTTCTAACCTATGACCACCGAATTGGTATTCCACCGGCCAAACCATTCGACCACCACGATTAAGTACAATATCTAACTGTAACGTCCATAAATACGTCCGTACATATGTATATCTGTTGGGTGGATGAAATGGCGAAAGGTGACAGGGGTTGCTTGTGACCCATGAATGCCATGCAAATTCTAGGGAAAACTGTATGAAACCAATATAAGATTTGTCATGCTGTATGTATCTGAGTGTTGAGCTACGTAGAAGATTATGGCTGGTGGTTTATGATCTGTGATGGAAGTGTAATTGATAAAACTTAGAAAGGAGTATATCAGAGGTTATATCAGTGACAGAAGTTAAAGAGTAACAGGTTAGTATGGTACCTGGTATGTCAAAGTGACAAATGCAAGTTATACGAGTGTAACAGAAAAGTGTTAGGTATGAAGTGGAAGTATATAGACGTGGAAGAAAACTGGAGAAGGTATGGATGGAATGTGTATAAAATAATAAGACAATGGTGGTGTATATCAAGAAATAAAGAGAAGGAAATTGCTTTTTTATTTTACTACTAGCTGCTCCGGCGACTATGTCCACGTAACTCTCAAAAGGAAAAAAAAAACGATTTGTAAACATTCTTTATTGGCGCTCTTAGCGTAATAATATATAGCTTATAGCCCTTCTCGATAAATGGCTAACAGTGACATTAATTTCAAATCGGACCAGTAGTTCCTGAGATTAGCGCGTTCAACCAAACAAACAAACAAACCCTCTGGGTTAATAATACTAATATAGATATGAAGAAAATACTTCTCGTGAAAATAACTTATATAGATAAGATAGCTATGATGCGATTCTTATATCAATAGTAGCAAATTCCCGCGGCTTCGTCCACGCCTATACAGTAATTATTTCCAACTCTTTATTTTATATCTCCTATACATATAAAAGGATAGCTCTCTAACTGACTGACGAAACAATAACAAGTTTTCGTACAAACTTTCATTCGCTTTTTCGACACCTTAGGGGTTATATTTTTGCAGTACCAGTCGGCAGTCCCTGCTCCCCCACCTAAAAGCCATGGGGTTTTAGTCCGTGCAAATCGGACATAACCCATCCTCAGCTGCCCGACGGGATGAGTATCTGTTAGGGATCTTCCCATGTAAAAAAAGGGGTCTTATTTTCAAAAATTCTTAGTGCTCACTTACAATGTAAAGTTACTTGTATGCAAATTTTAACTGTTCTAGCTTCAGTAGTTTGTGCATTGTTATGACAGTCGGTCAGTTATTCTTTTATATATATATATATCTCATCTTATAGAAATAGTGGTCTGTTACTTACGTAACATTAATGCCATAATACCTGTATACAGGTAAGATTATATTGTGTAGTTTAATAGCTCAAATTGAGAGATATAAAACGATAAAATTAAAAAGTTTTACTTTGTTTACGATGTTACAGTTCGGTGTGTAATAAATTGACGAAACCCGTTGACTTAGTGTTAATTGATGTTATGAAATGTATAGTAAAAAAATATATAAGTTATAAGTTGCGAGAGAGAGGAAATTGTGTAACTTTTATTATGTTTAATGGCCTGTTTTCTACGACTATTTGATTTCAGTGTTTCATCATAGTACAAGTTCGATTGAATTCATCTTATTAGAAAGATAAAAACGTAGAGTACAATTTTATATTACTGCAGTAGAACGAATTTCATTGTAATGGGAGATATTACCTTAACCACCACACTTGTTAAACGGGATGTTTAGTAAGAATATAAAGGAAGTCGAGAGAAGTTGGTTTTTAATGAAATAAAATATTCTACTGTTAAAATAATAAAACTGCATACTAAATTCAGTCACACATTACAGTAAAATCTTAATGTAGCGTTGAGTCTTAATATTTATTAAGATATTTGCCCAAATTGGAGTTTTTAGCGGGATCTTGGTCTGTCATGTAGTGGATTTTATATTTTATTCATAATCTTGTGTTACTTGACTCTATATTGTGTAAAATTGGTGGTGTTTTATGTAATACAGTTTGTTTATTGTGAGTGTTTATGAATTCCACGATGCCACAAAAACTCCATGGAAAGTTCTAACAAGATGGCCACCATCTTGTTAATTCATTGAAATTATATCGAGAAACTTGTAATATCGATACTCATTTGACAATGTCAGTAATAGTCTACAAGAAGACTGGTTGCCAAAAATGGAATGGAAGAAGAACTTGTAATACTATTAACTACTCGACAATGGCAGTAATAATCTAAAAGATTGTTTGCCAAAAAAAAATTCTCAAACAATGTATGGACCTCCAGTCAAATAAAAATACATTTGAAATATAAAAAAAATACTATAAGATGGACCGATATGCTCAAATAATATTGCTCAAATCGGCTACATGTTAATAGCATAAGACCGGCCGTTGTTTCGATCTTAAGGGAAGAGCCTATGTCCAGCATAAAATTCCTACGTAATTATAAGCTTACGGTTCACGAGATATGTATACTAGACATGTATAATTTTAATCTATAGTTGCACCTTTTTGACCATTTAGCGAAATCCAACTTACAAATAAGGTTTTTTTTTTTCAAACTAACTAAACGCTGTGGGTCCGACGGGCATACTTAGCCTCCCTGGACTTTTTAGGCGATCGCTTAAAGCATTTAGCCGTATATTAATAAGCTAAAGGATGCTAATGTTGCCAAACTTCTGCTTGAATTGTTGTCTTGAATAATGGAATAAATGCAATATCGTTAAATCCCTAGGATTAGAGAGAGATTTAGAGATAAATTCGATCGAATCAATAACGGCTTTAACGGTGGTAGAACTACGCTGAAGCAATTAATGGTTTCAGCATGAATGGGTCGGCTCGACCGGGGTAGTACCACCCTCTTACAGAAAACCGACGTGAAATAACAGTGCTTGCATTGTTGCGTTTCGTTCGGTCAGTGAGAGCGCCGGAAGCCAACCTCCCATCCTCTTCCCCCTTCCTTTACTCCCTCTCTCCCGCAAGACAGGTTGGCAACGAACTTGCGACTCCCCTGGTGTTGCAAGTGTCTATGGACGGTGGTGATCACTTAACATCAGGTGACCCACCTGTCCGTTTGCCTCCTATGATATAAAATAAAAACAATAGTGACAAATCAGCAGATCCTTCTAGCAAAACATGAAGGAACATCTTATATTATTAAATAAAGTAACCGCAAAACTTATGTCACTCCCATAATAAATACCTCATACTTTATAATCCATAAAGTTATTTAGGCTACAAAGCGTAAAGAAGAAATAGAGATGTAGACAATTAAAACCACGTCTCTAATAAACCCTTACAGGACGCATTGATATATCTTGCATGTATTGAAAAAAGGTACTCAAATTAAAATATTTCAAACTGAAGATAACATGAATGATAACAAATTCGGTTAGACAAATAGAGTTATTCTGTGGTCGAGTCTATCGCGATAGGTAAGGTAACCGCGCGGATATAGTGTCAGTCAGAATGCATCGAGCACAGAGCATCGGGCAATGCGACACCTCGGCGCAGGTGTGTGGAAAGTTATCGCCGGACCACAATAAGTGGGAGTGACGCATGCCGTAGATTCAATTGGATCATTCTACCATTAATTATGTTGCTTTCGTTTTACGGACAGCAAAATAATCCAAACGTATAATAAGAATGTAAATCTAACGTATCTGTACTTTTTCGATTTTCGTTAAAAATTGTTGCAAGTGGTTAGGAATAAGTAAGAAAATACGTTTCAATCATTTTTAGAAATGTCTGTCTGTCTGTCTGTTTGTATGAACACGCATCACTGCTAAAGTAGTGCGTTCGCAATAAAACCACATCAAGAAAATCATTAAGCATATCTCCAAGAATAACTTAGTCTTTGTTTCATTAAAATCGGTACAGTCTATGAAAATTTATTGTAACTTTAATGACGACGCGGCGTAAGTAAATGGACTTAATACATTCAGATGACTTTATATTAATCACTATTTTTTAAATAAGGTTCCAAGCGGACGAAGTCGCGGACACAGCTAGTAAAACCTATTTTTTTTAATGAAACTTCTAATGACACGTTAGATTGAACGTAGGCATATATTTGTGTCTATGTGTAAGTATGTATAAGTGTCTATCCGAGTCTAGTAGTATACCAAAATGAGTAAATGTATAGTCAAGTATTTATACTATGTAACATCGTATAGTAAGTATGGTATATATTTTATGAGCATTCTCATATCTATACTAATATTATAATGCTGACAAATTTGTTTGCTTGAACGCGCTAATCTCAAGAACTACTGGTCAATTTTGAAAAATTATTTCAGTATTAGATAGCCCATTTATTGAGGAAAGATATAAGCTATATATCATCACGCCAAGACCAATAGGAGCGGAGCACAAATGAAAAAATGTTTCAAAATTGTTTTTTCTTTCTTTTGAGAGCTTCCGTTGCGTGCTAGCGTTAACCTAAAGTAACTATTCCATGCGAACCAAGTCGCGGGCAGAAGATAGTATTATATATAATTTAATACACGTAAGCCAATATAGTTTCATTTCCTCTGCGCGTACACACTCTCATACACGTAGTGTCTTTTATTATTTCTTCTATGAAGTTGAATTATGAAATTTTCGACTCAGTTTGTGGTCTTTTATAGGTGACTCGTACAGGAACATTGTCCTCTCTCCTATACAAATTGTCTAAACATGAGCAAAAATAGGTTTATTTACAGTGATGTTTTCTTAATAACAACAAGTCCTGCAATGATAATCGAATGAAAGTTAGCATACTATTCCTCTGTTATGATCTTGTATGCCCTATAATTAACTTCCCAAACAAGCAGTCCGAAATTTCGATCTAGAATTGTCACTACACCATTAAATAATTTATCATTTAAAAATATTGAAAAAAATTCATTAATTTGAAAGCATTTAGATTTTTCTATGTTTATAGCCACAGGGTATATTCTAGTAAGAACATAAATCAGTGTTGTGTTACTATCCGTTACGCTCGCAGATAAACAAAATTAATAAAAAGTTGCAGTAATTTAGTAACATCTCCTAAGTTTATTCAATAATCAGCTCCAAATGGTAGCCTCATTTTTTTTAAAACCTTTGTTTAATTCTTGTTCTAAATGTAGTGATAAATTCTAAACCATATTATTCTAAGAACAACATAAATATTAAAAGGTTATTAATAAAGTTATAAAATTTCAACTTTATCGTTTAAATTGAAAACAATAAAATGTTTATTACAATAATATCGTTCAATGACCTTTTAAGTATAGAGAGTTTTGACATATTATCTTACCGGATTATAAAATCGGTAGCACTATATAGTCGTTGATTTTATGGAATTATTTGAATAAACTATGAATTTTAATATAATAAAAGTATTCTCTGAGAAATTAATGCAAATGATATAGCGTAGACGTTCTACTGTATTGTGTTGAAAAATGATTTTAAATATGTAGCGATTTGGAAGCTATGATGACTTAGTTGATGGCCTGTTTTGAGTCACAGCATTCGGTGAAGGACATCGTGATGAAGCCATAACATGTTGCTAGTCCTTTTCTAAGTCCGCCTGGTAAGCTAAGTCGAAAATCTATTGCCAAGCACCTGTTGGTATTTTTTTTTAAATCATAGGAGGCACACAAACATGTGGTTCACCTGATGTTCAGTGATCACCACCGTCCATAGACACTTGCAACACCAGGGGAGTCACAAGTGCGTTGCCATCTTGTATTTGGGGAAGGGGGAAGGAGAGGAGAGATGGGCTGTATGAGGTATTTATTATGGGAGTGACATAAGCTTTGCGGTTACTTTATTTAATAATATAAGATGTTCCTTCATGTTTTGCTAGAAGGATCTGCTGATTTGTCACTATTGTTTTTATTTTATATCATAGGAGGCAAACGGACAGGTGGGTCACCTGATGTTAAGTAATAACCACCGTCCATAGACACTTGCAACACCAGGGGAGTCGCAAGTTCGTTGCCAACCTGTCTTGCGGGAGAGAGGGAGTAAAGGAAGGGGGAAGAGGATGGGAGGTGGGCTTCCGGCGCTCTCACTGACCGAACGAAACGCAACAATGCAAGCACTGTTACATCACGTCGGTTTTCTGTGAGAGGGTGGTACTACCCCAGGCGAGCCGACCCATTCATGCTGAAGCCAGTAATAGATTTAGCGTGGCTCTACCACCTACATATGGTATGTGTGTTCCGGCAATTCACTTGAGAGCCAGTCGCCTCTAGGTTTAGCGTGTTTACTATCTGAGACCAGATCGTCTTTTAATATCAGATGATATTGTGGTCGAACCCTAAAACTTGTGAAGAAAAAAAATCTAGTATTAAGTTACTTAAAAGATTTTTTGTTTGTTTCAACGTGTTCATCTCCGAAACTACCACTTAGATTGGACTATATATCATAAATATATTCATTCAAGTAGATTATACGATATGATCTTCATGCTATTTAAAAAAGTGTAACAATTTCTATACCTAATATAAGTAGGGAGTAATGCGGGCAAGCCGTGTGAAATCGTGAGTAAAATACCTAGTTTGTATATAAATAACTAGCGGGCCCGGCAGACGTTGTCCCGCCCTGATTATAAAAAAATCCTTGACAAATTATATACCAAAACGTTCCTCATAAATCACTTTACCCACTTGTGAAAACCGCTTGAAAATCCGTTCAGCAGTATTTGAGTTTATCGCGAACAGACAAACAGACAGACGCAGTGGGGGGACTTTGTTTTATACTATGTAATGATAAGTGAGTCAAAGAGAGGAATTATCAAAGTCGAAACTTTGGTCGAAAATTATAGGCGTTAATGTGTATTAGATTTAAAAAGGGAAATAAATACGTATTACTCAAAATTTTCTCAGTAAATCATAAGTGATTTTCTAACATTCAGTCTCGCTCCTTAATTACGAATTATGTAAGGACAAGGCTATGTCAGAAATGTTTAAATATCGATTGTGAAATAATAAATTCAAATCATATTAGGCCATAAAATAAAACATTTTTCCTGTATTTATATTGTAAGATTTTTGTTTTACGCATCGAGAAGTAATACTGAATTTACTTTGTCTAGGCTTGGCTATGTATGGTACATAATTTATAGGAGGTACTGGTTTGTAGGTGGTAGAACCACGCTGAAGCTATTATTGGTTTCAGCATGAATGGGTCGGCTCACCCGGGGTAGTACCACCCTCTCATAGAAAACCGACGTGAAGTAACAGTGCTTGCATTATTGCGTTTCGTTAGGTCAGTGAGAGTGCCGGAGGCCTACCTCCCCTCTCCTCTCCCCCTCCCTCCCTTTTCCCCAAACACAGGCTGGCAACGCACTTTTGACTCCACTGATACTGTTAGTGTCTACGGACAGTGGTGATCACTTAACATCAAGTGACCAAGTGACTGTTCGTTTGCCTACTATGACATAAAAAAATATATATCTTGCATTTTGAAGCCGATACTTAACGATTTCTTCCATAGCTTTGTTTTTAAATCCCAGTGAAGCTGTAAAACTTGTTCTGATAAAGTTCGCGATTACGGAGCCATCACTATAAGCATTATTTCCTTTGTTGAGTAGAATACAGTTTTTATTATGAAATAAATTTTTAAATATAAGCGTTTTTATGCAAACTGTACCCACTGTTATCGATTTTGGCTCATGAGTGATTTTTAATTTAATTGTAATACCTGATTTTGTCCAACCGACCGTAAGAAGCGGCAACGTCGCCGCGTCTGACAGATGTCAATCGGTACCGCTAGATATTTTTTTATATAGTTCAAATAGTTTGTCGTTGTTATTTTTTTGTTGTTTTCTCCATGTCCATGAATGGTCGCTCGGGGAGTTGGTCCGCTTTTTGTTCTTTTATATAATGAATTAACGATAGATACGAGAGGCTTATATCGGCATATGAAATCAACGGAACTATTTCCCATTTAGTTTTAATTTTATATTACAACTGTGTGACACTATTCGAAGTGTATTTCGTTAAATTATGGTTAAGTAAATTATAATAAAATCAGTAAACAAATATACTGAAGAGCCAGCTGTTTCCCGCGACTTCGTCCGCGGAAAATTTAGCAAAAAACTTTGGTTCAATGGAAAACAACGCGTGGAACGCACGCTTACTAGGAACTGATTCTTTAGTCTATTATATTTTCTAGGAATTGAAACATCAGCTATCAGCCAGTAAAAATTAACCAAACCAGACAAAAATTTTAAAGATTGATTTTTATAAGTCCCGCGTATACTATCATGTTCAAATGAACATAGTAGTAGAACACAGTAAATACTAAGAAGCTGTTATTCTGACACTATAGAAAGATACATCAATTATAATGTATATATACATATTATGTGTATATAAATATTAAGTGATTATGATATATGTCATAATCAACGGTTGATATACAGTCTCTTCCTGGAATGACTGGTTTATCCTAGATTTGACCAATGCGTTTGGGCAAACCCCGAAATAAAGTAAATTTTCGGGCCGTATAATTTAAATATGTTATTATTATACACATTCCATATATTATTAGGACTTCGACTAAGACTTTAAGCTAAACCTAAAAGTGCGGGCGATGGAGCCTTGAGGTTTGACTATAACATATAAATAAAACTTAAACGGTATAGAAAATGTTACTAAAAATATTGTCTTTTCAGGTATTGGGTGCCGTTTCTATTAACAACACTTTGAAGTAAGTTATAGCTTTCCTCATCCCTGATCAACACGCTCTAGGAGTGAAATAAGGCGAAGTGAATCCAATGGTATGGAAATCTGTCTCGTTTGCTATCGCCAGGCTTTACCTTTACTCTGTACGATGCCGGTTTTATGGCGTTGGTTAAAGAATACGAGGTAAAAACAACATAGCCACGATTTAGAGAGTGTGAATAGCTAAGCACCCTTGCAAGAGCATTTGAGACTTATAATCATCACAGATCACCTCCACATACGTACACACATGCACACAGGTATACATATGGTGGAGGGGTTTTTATTTTTCCCTCATTTTCGAAACTAGGTTAGTTTAGATTAGCTTAGTCAGACACGAAATACCCGTTTGAATTAGTGAGGCTCACATGCCGGTACACACGAGTCTCACGATTTTTGATATGTATGAAAAGCTAGCTTAGTTTGGTTCAGACAGATTAGCAGTGTTGCGTCCAAGGCAACAGGCCAAGCTGAGGTTCGGCCACTCTGGCACTCTTGAGTTTGTTGCCACGCGATGAAGTGCCTTAAGCGCTTGCCTTTGTAGTTAGGTGAAAAAAAAAGATAAAAGATATAGTCACGATAGCTTTACACTCAGAAATATAACAATTAGTAAAGGATTTTTATGAGAATGAGTAACGAGTTTTTTTTTAAATATTTTTACTGTATTTTATGTATTTAAATATGTCTATTATATTTTTTAATGAATTAGAGATTTGCTTTTAAAATTAACTCCGTTGTTCCATTATTAGAATTGAATCAAAAATCATTATAATAATTTGTGAATAAAACAGTTTAGACATAAACAATATTGTTTATGAGCTTTAAACAAAACCGTTAAAATAAAATAAACACCTAGAAAAATTGGAATATTATTATATATTATAATTTATGGGCATATGGAAGCAACTAATGAATTATATACGTATGTGTATAATTTAATCTTCAATTAATTTTTATATCCTTAACTAACAACCTGTCCCGACTTTACAGAGATTTAAAATATGTAATAAGTATGTGTCGTAAATTTTTATGGGACTTAGAACCATTTTTGCCGCTTTTATAATTATAATTCGTTTGTATTATAGAAAAAAGCTACATAAGAATATTATTCACATAAACATTTTTTTTTTGTTGAATGTCAATTAAATAATTGATATCTTATGATGTAAAGGACAATTTTTATTCACATTAAATGTCTAACATAACTAAAATATTTAATTGGATAAGGATTTTTTTAATTAATTCATTTTTTCGGCAGATTCTTGGCCATTTTTTCTGAAATCGTTTTCAATCTAGTGCACCCTAAATACAATATTAAAGTGAGCAAGACAAGATATTATTATTGTACTTAACAATTAATTTTTAATATATTGTTAGCAATTTCAACAATTATTGACTATTAAAAACACAACTGGCCAATTTAGATATAAACTGTGAAGAATAAATTGTAACAATTAATGACTCGTTTAATAACCGACATGAGTTCGGACAGAGCTATCACACGTTATGACGGACACCGAAAGAATGAGTCAACATTTTTTTTTCTTTCTCGGCCTGACTACGCTATTGACCTAGCAAGGTCTTAACAGCTTCACCGGACTAAAATGAGTCAACACGGGAAGCGCCGCTCTTTATATGGGCCGTCGCAGTAAAACTACCCGATATTTTCGTGTATTTCCAACAATATTTTTAAAATATATATTAGTAACTCGACATTGAATTAATTGGATAAGGAATAACATTATACTAATAAAATAAACGTCGGAAATAACAAATTATTTATCAATAATGTCTAAGAGATATAAAATGATTATTATGTGTTATCCCTGTACGTATATGTGTTACATTATTTTGATTTATCTCTCAAAGCATACCAATGCAACCGTTCCAAAATTTCTAATAGCTTCATTAGAATATATTTGACTTTCCTCTACTTTATATGAATATCATATTGAGATATAATACACCAATCTTTCAAGGAGGAATTATTTAACCAATCAATTTTATAGTTTAAAAGGTCTAATGAAAACCGAAGACGGGCGCGAAAATTGACTTTAACATCAGCTTTTAAGAGAGTCACTGCAGTGTTATAGATCTCTTCTTAAAAGACGGTGTGGATATAATCAGCCCATGACGTATTAGCGATTTCAAATTCCGAGGAGTTCACAGTTCTATATTTTCCCTCATACAGTGGTATTCCAAGAACATTTCTTAGGTTCAGATTTCCGCACAATGTGTTCCTTCACGGATAGCTCCGATTCATTCGCAAAGATTCTAAACTACGTCGTTCGACGCAGTATCCGAACACGCGTATTAGTGAGTTATCACCGCTTTGTAAATCTACGAAGTGCCAATTAAATTTCAGTCAACCCGTGACATGCGAACCTTGGGTTCATCACAGCTGTTATATCGAGTGACAAGGAACTAATTATGTGCGTTTTGTTTTTTTGGTAATTATAACGCAGTGGAAGTAATTTTTTTGCGTCAGAAATCGCCTTTTCCATCCCTAAAAATGATTATATTTTTGCGTGATAAGAATAATTGTCAGTTTTTTGCACGTGTTTTTAATAACAATAATTATACATATATAAGTCCAATTTTAATGTCATAGGAGATCCAATTTTTTTATATCATAGTTTGGGGGGAGAGGGTGATAATGGAGGGGAAGCGAGGGTGGACGGGGAAGGGAGGTGGTCCTCCGGCACTCTACTGACCGAACGAAACGCACTGTTACTTCATGTCGGTTTTCGGTGGGCCGGGTGGTACTACCCCGGGCGAGCCAACACATTCATGCTGAAACCAGTAATAACTTCAGCGTGGCTCTACCACCTACAAAAAATTTAGTCGTTCATAATCTTTTTAGTTTCATTTTATGATATTCAAATTTTACATATTTAAAAACATGAAGTGAAGAGAACGAAGAGTGCGCACAGGAATTACATAATATAATTCCACCGTCCCCATTCCATCAGAGGACGACTAGACGCCGTGAGGGTTTCCACCCTTACGTGGTTGATATTCCCGTAATTCTTACGAAGCAATTTGCTTCTACATTCATTATACGTACGGCTAAGGAGTGGAATTCACTCCCGGCGTCTGTCTTCCCCTCATCGTATAACTTGGGAGTCTTCAAGAGTAGAGTGAACAGGCATCTAGTGGGTAAGCGCGATACATCGTCGGCCTCATCGTCACTTACCATCAGGTGAGATTGTGGCTAAGCGCGTACCTGTTGAACATAAAAAAAAAAATTAAGAACTATAAAAAAAACTTTTATGAACGGCTAATATCGGATTTGGCTCATTTTGATATGTAACGACTCCTTACTGTTTAATTAATGTAACACAAACTCGACTTAATTTGGTATTAAATGGAAGTGTGCAAATTTCTAACCACATAATGAATTTTAACACACAAAATAAAAACTCAAAAGAACGCAATAATTCATATATTTTTTATATTTTATATTACATATAAATAAGAATTCGGAATATTCAAAACATTAAATACCGTGGATTATACAAATTCGGTTATTAAAAATAACGATTTATTTCATTGTAGCGGTATTTTCGTAAACTTCATCTATTGCATATAAAGTGTTATAAATTTAAAAAAAAATATTTACCCGTTTCGCTCGAGTAAACAATGAAGAAAATGAGACGAAATGTTTCTTTTACAGCATGACCATGTAAGAAAATGGAATGGTAACTGGAAAATTTAAAATAAGTCTGTCAATTTTATGAATATTTTTTTAAAGATCCCTTTGTTGTTTTCTGCCTCATTCACTCACTCTCTTTTTTATATGGAGATCTTTAAACTCAAACTTTTCAATATTTTTACATATTATATATAACATATTACATATATATATACATATTTTTGTCATACACCTTCTCATAATTACAACACAGTAAAAAAAAATTAGCCAAAGAATTCCAACTATTCTTACATACATTCGGGAATTGACTCTTATTTGTATAAATTTAGCATATCTAAGAACCATTTGCGACTTACATCGAATAATATCATAATATAGAACTTAACAACAATAAAGCACGCTAGCGCCACCTGATGGCGGGCTGTATTAAAATGTATAGTATAACAGCGTTTTTCATGAAAGAACACGAAGGTGCTGATTTTCAAAGCTATTTGGAAAATATTGATGAGCTGAGATAATATAAGCCTTTAGTCTGTCGCGTAGACATGACATACAATCGGTTATTAAGAAATGCACTTCAGTTGTAATCGTGATAATTATTTTAATAACGATAATTTCACTCAGTTTTTTGCCATTTCTCACTACCTTATAGGTTGAGTTACCAAAAATCCAGTGCGTGGAGATGTGTCTAGCGTCTATTATTTTTTATTTATAATTCTTTGGATAATTTTCGTATCAGCGACATGTCCAACACTTTCACCTTTATACATTCTAAGTGTATTGGAACTCGGGTGTATACTAAAGCAAATCGTCGACCAGGCCTATGCCCACAACATTCTTATGGAACTAGTCGTATTAAAAGCTGTTCTTGGACGATTAACATACGAATGATACTGGAATATGTTGTGCGATCGCAATCATGGGTTCGACTCGCAATGTACTGATAAAATTACGTGCTGTCGGATTGTAAATGTTCTTGTAATTTATATCAATACGCATTAATAGTAAGTACCTATATAGTAGAGTAGGGTATATCTTTTCAAACGACAGCCACCTCTTTCTTTGTTTAACTATCATGGCTAAAGCATTTGTGTGCATATAAGCCAATTATATATGTTCTGTTATATTCGCAATCTGTACAAAAACTCTACTACTTCAAAACACTGATATATTTAAAAAATTCTGCAGATATTCTGTACAAACTTTTTGGACAGATAAAACAACAAGATGACTCATCGATGCGTGGCAAATAAACACTGAAGCTTGATAAATGCTGAAAATTATAAGCCTATAAAGAGATTTAAAAAAAATCTTCTAAAGTCTTTTAAAGAATGAGTTTCAATCCTCCGTTTTATTAAGTACTAGTAGGCCCGGCAGATGCTGTCCCGCCCTGATTATTAAAAAATCCTTAACAAATTATATACCAAAATCCACCTCATGAAGCACTTTATCCATTGGTGAAAACCGCATGAAAATCCGTTCAGTAGTTTTTGAGTTTATCGCGAACAGACAGACAGACAGACACGGTAGGGGACTTTGTTTTATACTATGTAATGATATAATTAAGCCACAGAGCGATCGATGGACAAATGATGATAAATAATAAAAAATTAAAATAAATCTGTTGTAGATATCGAATTAAATACAAGAAAAAGTCTATAAATTCTCTACAATCAGAGGATGACTTTTGTAATGGTGAATTTGTTTCATTGTCTTAATAAGTAAAAATAAGTTTTTTTGAACTCAAACTTTTTTTTAATTAAAAATCTTAATCATAATTTCAAGTTGATTATTACAAGATCACATTATTATTGTACATGGAATAAAATTAAAACTAATAGGTAATTTAACTATAAACATTTAAAATGGCGCAGATAATAAAATTACATTTGTCTCTCAATAAAATAGTGGCCATTATCAATTTACTTCGCGTTTATTACCTGCTTAGGCGAGTACACCACAACGTAAAAATACGAGCTAACTCACTAGCAAATTAAATTTGCGGGGTGGTAGGGTGTCTGTACCCGACTGGATCGCGACCACCGTACACCAGGTGGAACACCCGCCATAGTGACACGTCTGGGCGTGTCGCGTTCCGGGATCAGCCGGTGTATATCCAGCAACTGGGGGGGGGGGGGGGGGCTGTCCCTGACTGGGTCGCTTTCAGGCCGGCATGACAGCGGCGACCGGCGATAGATAGTATGTCTTTCGGTGGTCGCCATTGTTTTTGGATTGTACTGTGCTTACCATCAGGACTGTACAGTCACTTTGCCGAGCTACAATAAAAAAAAAAAAAAAAAAAAAAAAATTAGGAGAACAGAAATATATTAGACGTGACTCCTGATTTCACTCTTGTTTACTCAAAATGCAAGTACCTCAAAATACCTCGAAATTAGTTAAACATGAATAAAATAAATGAAACTTTATTTTAATAAAAAAAACCTAATGGACAAGTTATAGTAAAACTAGCTTTTACTCACAGCTTCGCAGTTAATATGTATAATATAATGTATTTAGTACTTGATATTGACTAACTATACTTTTATTTATTGTATTGATATTTAGGTATGATGTTGTTATGTGTATGTATTGTATATGTGTAGTATATATGTAGTATATTAGTGTTGATATTTTATCTATATATTGTGATATTAAACAGGTTAAACATAATTTCATAAAAACCTCACCTTTTACAACTACCAACATTTATCTCTGCATCACCTAATGGTTGACTGGCAGAGAATGCCTTAGGCATTAAGTCCGCCATTGCGTATTTAACACATAATGTGTAAATAATATACATTTCTAACATAAAAAATAAAGGACAAAAAATAAAGGAATTATTTCGTAAAAAATAAAGGACATAGGGTATTTTTACCCTTACAACGTGTATGCAAAATTTTATGATAATCGTTGAGTAGTTAAGTAATAAAAGCGTAACAAACAGATAAACTCACACTTGCATCTATAATATTACTAAGAATGTCCAGAACAGACATTAACTCCATAAAACCTAAGCTATATCAACTTTTGTGATACTTGGTAAAACTGTTTTAGACTTTATGAGTGTCAGATATAACCAGCATTTATCGTAACTAAAGTTATAATGGCACATATGGGTTTGTTTATTTGTTACGCGTTAACTATTGGACAGATCATCTTGAAATTTGCCATAATCATTGTCAAAGATACTGAAAAGGGCATAGGGTACCTTAAATTCCGAAAAACATTGGTTATCACGTCAAAAAGTACAGTTTCCGATGCATACAGTTAACTTACATTAACGCGAGCGAAGCTGGAAACGAAAGCCTTAGATACTATAGATTTACGCATAAGTCCTTACACTTAAATTATGCCTACACATTTAAACGTTAGGTGATCTGTTTTGATTTGCTTGTGCATAAAGTACCTCGTTTAGAAGGAGCGAGGTGCGGTAATCGACAACATCCGAGTTACGCGCTTGCGCAAACAAAACGCTATACATTTCCTCTAAAATTACAACACTTGAATAGAACTAGATTTTTCTGAGCCTCCAGCTCGACTGGATCTTGCTAGTTCGCTTTATTAAGAAACACGTTTATTTAATCACCGATGAATCATTAAATCGTGTTTGTTTGTAGAAATCATTTATTTATAGATATACTTTAGATATAAGATGTTTTTTTTATGTGTTAAGCAAATAGGTTCGAAGCCTTGATAGGATCGCAGTGGTCTGTTGAGGGTTATGTTTGAACGCTTGGTTTTACAGTATCTGTTGTTAAAAGTAAAAGGTTGGTTAATCACATCATAATAAATAAATAATATTTAATTTTGAGTCTTGTATAAAAGTAGGAATATTAAACAAGAAATCCTGAAAGTTTCATTAAAATCTTTCGAAAGGTTTGGTTGAAATGATTTGTTAAAATAACAGTCCATCGATTTAATCCGATGCGAAGTAACAGTGGTTGCATTGTTGCGTTTCGTTCGGTCAGTGAGAGCGTCGGAGACCTCCTCCCTTCCGCCCTAAAACACAGACTGGCAACGCACTTCCCCTTGTTTCGCAAGTGTCTATGCACGGTGGGGATCACTTAACAAAAAAATTTTTTCATTGTAAAAAATTAATGAAAAAATAATAATTTTTAAGAACTGTTTCATTATCCCTGGTGACTACCGCATATTCAAAAAATATTATATTTAAATACCATAACCACGTGAGAAATGTGAGGTGCACTTGACGTGATTTTACCGACATGCTATTTAGTTGCAAAAATAGTGTTCATAGTGCCGCTTCTTCAGTCAAACTTTTCCCAAGTTCTGTCACTCTAGAGTGCCCCATATTTTCAGATACATCTCCTCTCACCAGTAGTATAAATACAAAAGTTAGTTTTTCTGTTATGCTTTATGCAACCGATCAACATTACATTTTGCATACGTCATTGTCTGCGGTGCAGAAAGGACATCGGATGCCTTTCATTAAAAAATAATGTACTGTTCTCGATACAGATCAAAAAGATTTTCGCTTCTTCCATAGTCAACCTTGTCATATGAACATGTGAATTTTAACTTGTTTGCACGTCACAAGAAGGAATAGACTTAAAATTAAATCGTAAAAAACCTGTTATAAGACCAAGTTATCATTTTGGATGACATTATATCGTGGTAGAACTATAAGTAAAGAAAAAAATCCATCTGTAAAGGTTATAATCAAAGGAATTGTCTCTGTAGAGCAAAAAAAGACACTATTGTCATAAAAATGCCAGAACAATGACTGTAGCCGCCTCAATCTCGCATAGTTAGTCACCATTATTTCTCGGTAAACTTCTCAAAGTTACATTCGATTATTTTCCTCTAAAAATCCCGATGACAGACACAGTTTAAACTAGTGATATACCGTGACTAAGCTTTCATTTTATTTATCACTTATTTATAGAGAGCGAGGTGGTTCAACTCTGATCAGCAAACTTTTTGTCCGAAAAATAGTGACGTCTGGCGTGGCGATCACTGAAACGCAATCTACGCTATTCAAAAGCGATTGATGAATAATTAAAATAATTCCCTGTAAAAGTTTCACGTCTTTCGTGTGTATTTACGGCACACCATTACATTTTATATTTTTCCTCTTTACGTAAGATTAAGTACTTATTGTTACGGTAATAAACAACGTACACAAAGTAACGTATCAGTTACACTTTAATAATGCATTTTTTCACAAAGACATTGGTAATCAGTTTCAAGTATAGCTGTTGGAAAACTACACGGGTAGTAAAAATCGTACATGTAACGATGTCACTGCGGTTGAAAATAAGCACAGAATATAAAAAAAAACACGGCGAACAATTACAGATAGCAAATCCATCAACAATCGTCGCAATCTTCTGATTCAATCGCATACAATTCCAGTATCAAAGGAAAATATCAAAACCAAACAATCTAGATCCTTCTCGAAGGAAATATCAAGATAATTTGAGTAATAAACACACAGACAACCGGACAGACAAATATAGGATTACATATGACTATATAGAATATATTATAAAAATATATCCGCGTATTAACGCATACGGCAGCAAGCGATAGGAATCGATTTGAATTATTTTATGATTGTACCCATTGTTATGAATGATTCTAAAGCTGTGAACACACCGTTAGGAGATTTTAATTTAATAAAAACGTTGCTAATATAAAACACTTAATCAGTCACTGTTCTAAATCCGTCTGCATTCAAAAATCTAATTACTGACAACTAGCTTCTGCCCGCGACTTCGTACGCGTAGGATAGTTGCTTTGGACTAAAGCAAACACGTAGCGGAAGCTGTCAAATGGAAAAAAAAACGATTTTGAAACATTATTTATTGGTGCTCCGTTCCTATTGGTCTTAGCGTGATGATATATAGCCTATAGCCATTCTCGGTAAATGAGCTATGTAACTAGTCCATTGAAAAGTTACATTTGGGGTTGCGTTTTTTAGAGGACGCAATTTTATTTTTTTGATGTGTAGGGGGGGTCAGTGTAAAGCTAAAACCAAGTTTGTGGGGTCGCCACCCTTGTCCCACGGCCGCCATCTTGAAAATAGGGGTTGAAATGGTATTTACGATATATCTCTTAAACTATTTATTTTATAAAAAAAATTTGTTAACATTTTTTGTTGCAAATTAAATTCTCTACAACTTTGCTCCAGTAACTTTTTGTCGTAGAACTATAAATAAAAAAGTTATAAGCGAAAATCTTCAGAAATTTGAGAAAAAAAATTATATTTTTCGATGTAACTTTTTTTTTTATCATTTTACGAAAAAATGATATCTGACCATTTTTGTACATCGTTTTTTGAGGAACAACTTTTATTCGCATCATTTTTTCATTAAGTCAATAGCTAAGGATTTACAGCGCTCCGAAGCGAGTACTATTTTTCAGCACTCTTAACTATACCTATATTATACGTGTGTACCTATAATATGTCATCAGTTATTGTTTGTTTTTTTTTTCAATGTTTTTACTTTATTATTATAACATTATTAATTATTATAACATTATTTATTATTATTTAAAAGAGTCAATAATTAATTATTAATAATATTGCAAAATTTGTAATTAAAAAAGTTATAATAATAAAGTAAAAACAAAGAAAAAAAAAACAAACAATAACTGATGACATATTATAGGTACACACGTATAATATAGGTATAGTTAAGAGTGCTGAAAAATAGTACTCGCTTCGGAGCGCTGTAAATCCTTAGCTATTGACTTAATGAAAAAATGATGCGAATAAAAGTTGTTCCTCAAAAAACGATGTACAAAAATGGTCAGATATCATTTTTTCGTAAAATGATAAAAAAAAAAGTTACATCGAAAAATATAATTTTTTTTCTCAAATTTCTGAAGATTTTCGCTTATAACTTTTTTATTTATAGTTCTACGACAAAAAGTTACTGGAGCAAAGTTGTAGAGAATTTAATTTGCAACAAAAAATGTTAACAATTTTTTTTTATAAAATAAATAGTTTAAGAGATATATCGTAAATACAATTTCAACCCCTATTTTCAAGATGGCGGCCGTGGGACAAGGGTGGCGACCCCACAAACTTGGTTTTAGCTTTACACTGACCCCCCCTACACATCAAAAGAATAAAATTGCGTCCTCTAAAAAACGCAAGGTAAGGCCTAAAAAATGTAACATTTCAATGGACTAAACACTGAAAGAATTTTTCAAATCGGACTAGTGGACCCTTTTTTTTTTTTTTAACGTGGGGAAATCCCTTATGGATACCCACCCTCCCGGGGGAGAGAGTGGGTTATGTCCGACTCGCACGGACTAAAACCCCACGGTGTACCGACAGACCTTTGTGTGGGGGCGGCAAGGGATCGTTCAAGCTAATCAACCTTGTAGAGCCGCCCCCACGGTCCGCCCGGCGGAAGGTGACCGCCGGGCTCCTACCTATAGAGGGACAGACCGGGTACACGCCGGCTGCCCCCCCTCGTCCGCCGGACCTGTGCAATGAGGAGATGGGCCCCCCGGCCCATCCCCTCAGGTCCGGCTACGGTGGCAGGAGGAGTTGGGCAAAGCGCCGCCTCCTCCTGCCAATCCTCCGTTGGCGGAGACGGCCACGCAGCGGGTCCGCCTCGCGGGCCCTCTCCGCCGCCTCCTTCTGCGAGATGACGTCCTCGCAGAAGGAGGACATCGCTCGCCACGCCTGTTCGCTGCCGAGCATGGCCAAGACCACGCTCGGCAGCGACAAGTCAGGTCCTACCGCCGCCGCCAGAATGCGGCGCTGCTCCCCCCACGCAGCACACTCAGACAGAGTGTGCTGCGCGGTATCTTCGTCAGCGCCGCACTCGTGACAGGCGGCGGTCGGCTCCCTGCGCGCGATCCGGTGCAGGTACCACCCGAAACAACCGTGTCCGGTGAGTACCTGCACCAGTCGGAACGTCAGGGAGCCCCACTCCCTATCAATCCACTCCCGCAGGACCGGGCGGACGGCGTCTACGGTAAACCGCCCGAACCGCTCGTCCGCCAGGTCCTGCTGCCATCTTTCGACGGCGTCTCTTCTGAGACGCCGTCTCTCCGCCTCTACTTCCCTGGGAGCCGGAGGCTCCCCCCTTCGTTTTCTCGCCGCCGTGAATTGGTACACGGCGGCGAGAACTCCTGCCTCCAGCTCCCAGGGTAGGGAGCCGGCGAGCGTGAAGGCCGCCGCAGAGGACACCGTCCGGTACCCCCGGATCGCCCTCAGTGCCACCGTGCGCTGCGCATTACGCAGCGCACGCACGTTGGCGGCACCGAGGGCGTCGGCCCAGACCGGTGCCCCGTAGGCGGCCATCGCCCGCACGACTCCCATGTAGAGTCGGCGGCACCCGGCGCCAGGCCCCCCTATGTTAGGGAGCAACCGGCCGAGTGCCACCGCCGCCCCAGCAATTCGCGGTCCGAGCCCCGCAAAGTGGGGCTCGAACCGCCAGCGCCCGTCCAGGGTGAGGCCCAGATACCTCATCTGGGTCCCCACCCTGATCCGGGCGCCCTCCACCACAATGTGGGCCCCAGGTGGTGGCCCCCGCCGAGGCCCATGGAAGAGTAGGGCCTCGGTCTTCTCGAGGGCCACCCTGAGACCCAACCTCCTGATGCGCCTGACCACGAGGGTTGTGGCCATCGTGGCCAGGCGCTCCACCTCCCTCCACTCCCCCCCCCCCGGGCTACGACTAGGGTGTCATCCGCGTAACATATGAGGCGGGCCCCATATGGGAGCACGCCGCGGAGCACCCAGTCGTAGCCCATGTTCCACAGGAGCGGCCCCAAGGCCGACCCCTGTGGAACCCCCCTCCTTGTGGCCCGCCGGATCATACGCCCGTCGCCGTCTACGTAGGCGACCTCCCTACCCTCGAGGTATGCCTCCAACACCCGCCGCAGGTACGGGGGCACTCCGAAATATCGGAGCGCCTCCCATATGACGCCATGCGGCAGGGTGTTGAAGGCGTTGGCGATGTCAAGGGACACCGCCAACACCCTTTCCCCCTGGGAGGTCGCCTCCGCAGACAGCGACTTAAGGAGGGACAGGGCGTCCACCGTGGAACGTCCTGTCCGGAAGCCATACTGCGCATCCGCCAGATTCGGCCCTACGCCCTCTAGGTGCTGGACGACCCGGGAGGAGATAATCCTCTCCAGCACCTTCCCGGCGTCGTCCAGCAGGACGAGGGGCCGATACGCGGACGCGCAGTCCGGAGGGCGGCCTGCCTTCTCCATAAGGCAGAGCCGCCCAAGCTTCCAGGGCTTCGGGTACTGCCCGACCGCAAGACACCGGTCGAACAGCTCCCGAAGCCACCCCCCTAGCTGGCCCAAAGCAAGGCCGAGCACCCGACCCGGGACCCCATCAGGGCCGGGCGCTCTACGCCGGCTGAGAAGGCGCTCGACTGCCCTCCCCATCTCCTCCTCCGTTATCGGAGGGGGAGGACCGTCGAGCTCCTCCTCGACTACCTCCCGAGGTGGAGGCATGGGAGGAGCCGGTAGCATCGGAGGGTCGGGGAATAGCTCTCCCACGACCCTCGCTACCACCTCCGGCCGGAGGGTCTCCGTCGCCGGGGGCGCCCAGGATCGCAACTTCTTGCGCACGATCCGGTACGGGCGCCCCCAAGGATCCCCCTCCAGCGTCTGGAGCAGCTCCTCCCACGCTGCTTCTTTCGCCCGGCTGATGGCAGCCTGCAGGGTCTTCCTGCACTCCCTGTAGCTGCCATACAGCCGGGCCTCCGCCTCCGGGTCCCTATGCCGGCGCCGGCGGCTGCGCCCGAACAGCCGCCGGGCCGCGGAGCAGGCCGCTCGGAGATCGGCGATCTCCGGCGTCCACCAGTACACCGCCCGTTTGTCTGGGCGGTGTACGCTCCGCGGCATCGACGCGTCGCAAACCTCCGTGAGGGCTGTACGGAGGCGGGCTGCGGACGCGTCGACATCAGCCCCTGTGGGGGGGGCATGGCCCAGGCCTGGACGATGGCCGCCTCTTCCGCTAATTCACGGTTGAGGCGGCTCATCGCCCAGCAGGGGAACTTCGCGCCCCTCCGGGGGCGAGTGCCATTTCTGGCTTGGGAGGTGGAGACCTCGAACCTGATATATCGGTGGTCCGATAAGGTCTCCACCTCCTCCAGCACTCTCCACCCCCGGACACGGCGTGCGACGGACGGTGTGGCGAACGAGACGTCCACCACCGACGCCCCGTTCCATCGCAAGCACGTGGGAACGTTCCCCTGGTTGAGGAGGGACAGCCCCAACACGGCTGCCCACTCCTCAACGGCCATGCCCCTCAGGTCCGTGACTGCCGCTCCCCAGGTCCTCGATTTAGCATTTAAATCCCCCATGAGGACCACGGGGAGCGGCGACAGCCGTCTGACAGCTCCCTGCAGGGAGCCGAGGTACGCCTCGAACTCCCGCAGGGGCTTGTTAGGGGAGAAGTACGCCCCCACAATGGCGTACTCCCCCCAGACGGCCGTCACGAACCCGGCCCCTCTTTCCCTTGCCGCCAGGGACGAACCTCGACCCGCCACGATCGCCACGGAGCCGTTCCGATCCCCAGCCCACTGCGGCTGGGAGGGAACTAAGTAGGGCTCCGTGGCGACCGCGAGCCCGATGCCCCACTCCGCCACTGACTGCACGAGGAGATCCTGTGCAGCGGCGGAGTGGTTGAGGTTCGCCTGGAGGAAGTTGCATATGGGCCGATCCATTATTGGTCCATATCAACTTCCTCCCGCCTGGCGGCCACCACCTTTGGGGTAACTCCCGCTGTGGGGAGGTCCCTACCCTTGGTGGTGGGGGGCCTGCAGGTGCGGCTCCCCATCACATGCCCCGAGGGCCTCCCCGCGTCCGCGCCTACGGCGCAGCGGGCCACCTCCGCCTTACATTGGGCCGTTTTATGGACCGCCGCGCCGCAGCGGTAGCACCCGTCCCCCCTGTTGGACGAGGAGGGGCACATGGGGCGGGTGTGCCCCAAGCCCATGCACTTATAACACCGCATGGGCTTCTCGTCCAGCAGCAGGACGCGTACTACGCTCCACCCGATTAGGAGCTTGCCTGCCTGGACAAGCTCCCGGGCTGCCGTCGCGGGGAGGGTCACGTGGACCGCTCCGAGGCCCCCCCAATTTCTTTTAATTTCGCCGACCTTGAGGTCGGCCATCTTACAGCCGGCCTTCGCCGCCACGACCGTCTGGATCTCGTCGGCGGACACCGAATCGTCCAGGCCGACGATTCGGATGTCCGCCTTTTTGGTCGGGACAACAACCGTGGCGACGTTGGCCAGCACTGTTTCGAGCTCCCGGGCCAGTTCGGCAGCCTTCTCCTTTGTCTGTCCCGGGAGCTCGATTTTGCGGGCACCCGTGGCGGTATTCCTCACCCGCACTTCCTCTATTCCCAAGTTGGGTAAGGCCACGTGCTCGCGCGCCTTAAATAGCACCTCCCTGTAGCCGACACCTTTGCCGGCTGCGGCATCCTGCAGAGTCAGGATGACCGCGGCCGACTGGGGGACGGATGGCAGCTTCGGCCCGGGCGGCTTTGGCGGCGCCTTCGGGGGCGCTGCGACAGCGACTGCGGCCTTGGGCACCGTGGCAGGGGCCGCCCTCTTCTTCCGGCCCAGCACCTTGGACCACTCCACCTCCGACGATGCCACCGCCGGGACCGGTAGTTCGGCCCAGTTTATGCCCAACGGGGCGATCGGGGCTTTGGGCACCTCTGCCGGCCTCGCAGGTGGAGCTCCTGCTCCACCCTTCTTCTTATCCCCTGCCAGCGGGGGGCGAACAGGCACCTCCGGAGGGAGGCGACTCGCTAGGCTCTCCAGACGTGCGTTCAGCATATTGCTGAACGACGTCTGGAGAGATCGCTCAAGCCGAGAGACTGCCTCGGCGAGAGTCTGCTCCCATTGATTGGCGGGAGACTCCACCACAATTGGCGCCGGAGGGGGAGGCATCTGCTTTTTCGCATTTGCCTCCTGCTTCCAGGCCAGCACCTCCGCCTTAAGGTCTTCGACCTGGCGGCGGAGGTTCTTGGTCTCCCTTTGGAGCTTGCGCGTTTCCTCCGACTCTGTGCGCTCGGCCAGGGTCTCGACCACCTCCTTTAGGGTCCTGGCAGCTTCTTTCAGGACCTTAATGCAAGGACCCGAAATATTGCGAGACTTCTTAACAGTCTCAATTATGGCAGAGAACTTGACCCCGGCCAGAGCCTTGAGCGTGAACGCGTCAAGGGCGTCCACATCGACAGGAGGCTCCGCCTCCGACCCCGAGCTAGTCGCTGCACCAGCCCTGGAGTTGGCCCTAGAGCCGGCAGCCGAGGCAGCGGCCGAGCCGGTAGCGGAGTCTGTGATTGACTCCGCCGCACTCACACTACCCGCTAAGGCCCGGTCAAATGACCCGTCGGCCTCCCCCATAACCCCGCGACCACCCACGTTGCGGCTGATCCGCCTCGCCGTCCCCCTGCTCGCGGTACTCATCTTGGGAGCTGCCCGCTCCTCCACCTCCGTGTCGGAGTCCATCGCCACGCTCACGCGCTTCTTCGTGATCCTCTTGGCACTCATGGCCTACCGGAGACCCAGGGTCACCAGCAAGCCAAGAGGCAAAAGGACAGTGTCCGTTCAACAAGCCAGGTCAGTCAAAGATACAGGAGACAGTCCGAAAAACAACGCCAAAGTCCAAACAGAGAGAAAATCCACAAAAATCCAAAAAACAAGCCAAGTCGGGTGCACAAACAAGTCCGGAGTCAATGAGTAAGCCAAGGTCAAAAAGAAAAACAAGATCCACCAGAAAGAACCACCCATAAACGACGCAGAACCAAAACCACGCTATGCTATTACCCCCTACAACCTCACAAACTTTACCTCTTTATAATATTAGTATAGATTATAAGTGTGGCTTCCCTTTATTACTTTCTTAACCATTTTATTATTTAAAATATATTATTATAGTTATTAAAATATGGTTTCAAAGTAATAACTTGTTTTAGTATTTTCTTTCTCTTTCTATTATAGTTTTCAAATTCTATATGTCAAATCTGTAGAATAATTAATTATTTAGTTGTATTGAAATTTAATTTATTGTTGTAAGTCTATGTATATGATTACATTTATATCTAATTACATAATTGTTACTATTAGTATACTTATATACAAATGTCTTGTCATGTTGATGACCCACGATAAATAAAGAAATTACGTGGGACACTCACAATTACACACTACAAATAAATGTTCGAATTATAGTTCGTACCATAAAATTACCCAAAGAGTGATATAAATATAAATGTATGTATATATATGACACTAGCTGTTACATGCGACTTCGAGCGCGGGAAATGAGCGCGAGCACAATACTTCTTGTGGCATGCTCGGTTCTGGACACTGTTTTTTTTAGTTTATTATATTTGTACAAACTCCTATTTATTTTAATTAAAAGAAGTCAAAATTACTCCTGATAAAATCAACTGTTTGCCAGTGAATATCCCGTCGAAATCGGTCAAACCGTTTCAGAGATTATTCTGAACAAACAGGCAGACAAGCATTTTATAAATCTTGTTCTTTTTTGTTAAATTATCGTATACACTTTCATATTCATTTAGTAAAAAGCTATTATTTTGATATTACACACAGACACTTCATTTTTACTTATTATAGAAAATGTTAGGAGTCCGCATAAATATAACAAACTAAAGAAGCAGTGTCGAGAACCACCACGTGCCCTATACATCTATACATATATAATAATTTTTCGAAATTCAACTGCAGACGGAGCTGTTGATAACAACCAGTCATAACAAAAGTAGACGAAGTCGCATGCGGCCACTAAGTATGATGTGTTTACAAATTCTCTTTGTTATTATTATGCGTATTTCTGTGAAAAACAGTTAGTAGCACCTACTCGTGCCCTAACTCACTCCAGAGAAGTACCAACCTATAATCAATAACTTCAGTTAAGACGCTGCTATTTTCAAAGATGATTATAGATACATAGTTCTAGGCCGCATAGAATATTCAATAAACTTACAATTTTTTTAATACTTTATAAGTTTTGTCATTTGACCACAATTTCTTCTGATATTAAATGAAGATATTGTCTAAGGTGGTAAACGCGCTAAGCCTAGAGGGGGCTGGCTCTCAAATGCCGCTCCCGGAACATACCAATAGGTGCTTGGCGACAGACTTTCAACTTGAGGGTGGTAGCCAGACAAGTAGACTTAGAAAAAGCCCTACAACCATGTTATGGTTTCGTCACGATATTTTTCTTCACCGAAAGTTCCAACTCAGTTGCTAGGATTCGAACCTACGTCCCTCGACACGGTGTCCGAACACGCTATCAACTAAGCTACCATCGCTCATTCATTCTTCATTACAATACTACAAAAGACTTGTTTCTCAAATCATATATTTTCGATTTTCGTGAAAAAAAATGTTGCAAGTGTCTAGGAATAAGTAATAGAATACATTTCAATAATTTCTAGAAATGTCTGTCTGTCTATCTATCTGTCTGTTTGTATGAACACGCATCACTGCTAAAGTACTGGGTTCACAATAAAACCTCAAATTAAAAAAATCATAAAACATATCCTCGGGAGTAACTTAGTCTTTGTTTCATTAAAATCGGTCCACTCTATCAAAAGTTATTGTAATTTTAATAGCGCCGCGACTTAAGTATGAGAGAAAAGTAGATAAGCAAATGGACTAAATACGTTCAGATGACTTTATTAGTCATTGTTTTGTACATCAAGATCCACGTGGACGAAGTCGCAGGCACAGCTAGTAGTATAATATACTTATCAGCAGACTGTATACTATGTAGCTATTAAATTTTTTTAAATACATATAAAACACTCCAATGTGTCTACAAGTTAAGTACAACGTATCTCATATTTATGCGGGGAGACCTTAACGGCAATATCGGAGTTAAGTATGGGCTGTAACAAATTCCAAATTAATAACATTCCTTTAGGCACCGCATCTTCGGGTATACACAGTATGATGTTAAATTTTTTATTTTATTAATCACAACTTATAACGGTGTGTATTTAATATTATTTATTATATGTTTTTAATAACACATTAACCAATAAAGGGTCTCCTTTATTGGTTAATATAGTAATATAGGTTAATATAGTAACTAATATAGTATTTGAGATTTTTCGAATGATCACTTAAAAAGTTATTATTGATGTGTATCGTGTCGATGTGTATTTGTCACATGCAGTCAAATGTGAGTGTATGCTTTGTTCCACTTTTTAATTTGTGTACTAGCTTGTTAATGTAACAAGACATTTTCTTCGAGGTAATTAGTAAATATTCTAATTTTAACATATTACCACACCACCATTTAATGTCGCATGATATTGTTTTCAAAAACTTTGAGGCTTAGATGGCGTACGAGCTAATTGCAATTGATTTGTTAGAAATCACAAAGATACCTTATTTATTAAATAGAAAAATAATCCAATATCTAATTTGCCACGTAATTCTGTCTGAAATATAGTCACTAACTGTAATTGTATAAACTGACATCTTTATGGTCAACAATGGTCATCTTTATGGTGAACAATCACAATTATTAGACAAAAAATGTAGTACAATTATTTTATTAAAAATTTAACAGGAAAACGTGTTTCACTATTCACTGCATTTTAAAAATAAAGTAGTTCTTTGTTAACTCGACAGACGGATTACGGAATAGTTACACATTTTAGTTTAGCATGGACTAAACATTTTAGCATTGGACTAAAAGTAGTAATCTATGAGTATATTAATATTATAAAGTTTATTTGTTTGGTTGAACGCGGTAATCTCAGGAACTACTGGTCCGAATTGAAAAATTATTTCAGTGTTAGATAGCTTATCGAGAAAGGCTATATATCATCACGCTCAGTCCAATAGGAGCGGAGCACTAATGAAGAATGTTTCAAGTTCAGGGTTTTTTTCCTTACGAGATCTTCCGATGCGTGTTAAGATTAGCCCAAAGTAACTATTCTACGCGGACGAAGTCGCGGGCAGAAGCTAGTAAATAATAAAATAACAGACTAATAAATAACAATACACACAATGAGAATGAAACTCAACCAGTTGTAAGCATTTCGTTAACAAAAGCTAAAACAGTTACATAATAGTTAATAAATCATAAGATTTAAGCAACAGCCTGTATAAACACATTCACAAACACCTGTCCGGTCGGCCGATATAAACACCTATAAATAACCTAATCGAGGTGAAATCCGTTGTCTACGGGAAAGTAATGTCTATTGTCGAGAGTAATATATCTGTATATGCATATATATGTAAATATCATTATGTTAGCTTCTAATAGCGGTTTTCTTCGCTGCAGAATGAAGCGGAATATTTTTAAAACCATTTTAAATTGAAATAATAATCGATTGATTCATGTTATAGTATGTACAATCGTGAATGTATTTTTAATAGGTGGTAGCTATAATTGCAACTCCATTTGGTTCAACAAGAGTTTTTTTTTTATGATTTTCGGATATTATGCGTTTTATTTCATAGTAGCTGTACCCGCGACTTCGATCGCGTGAAATTTTATCTAAAAAAACAGCGATTAATAAAGTCATCTTGCTTATCTACTTTTCTCTCGTACTTAATTTACGTCGTCATTAAAAGTACAATAACTTTTGATAGACTGAACCGATTTTAATGAAACAAAGACTAAATGTTACTTGAAGATATGTTTTATAATTTTCTTGAATTAGCAGTGATGCGTGTTCATACAGACAGAGACATTTCTAAAATTGATTGGAATGTATTTACTTACTTATTCCTAGACACCTAAAACATCTTTTTTTAGAAAATTGTAATAAAGTTTAACGTTCTTATTATATGTACTCGTATAGAAGATCTTAATATTTATTCCAATAGCATGTAATTATTTTGGAAAGAACTCATTAGACCTTGAGACCTATATATAACACAGACGTAGACCGCACTATTAGTGGAGTCATCTATTTTATTGATGTGTCATCAGATAAATTTACATATGGGGATTCCATGCCAAATCGAACGGTTTTAACGGAACAAATCCAAATTTGATCTTTTCTTTTTATTTTTTTGTTTCTACATAGCCTTTATAGAAAATAATTAAATAAGCGGTATTACAAACTTTATATAAAGATTTTAGAATGTTAGACTTTAAATCGAGCGTAAAAAAATATATTATTTAATTATTTTTGTTTTAATTCTATCCTTTCCTCAACTTTTAAAGCGGGTCTGGTAATGGGATTTGTCAAATTTATATTTACTAGTGGTCGCCTAGTGGTCTAAATTCGACCATAATTCATTTTTACATTCAATAAAACCAAAGAGAATAATAATTATTTCAGTGGTTTCATAAATTTACTAAAGATAAAGTATTTACCAATTAAATGTTAATGTATTATGAATTGACATATTATATTATGATAAAATTAACCTACAGTTTGACAAGTTAATTTCAAAGGGCATATACGATATGGAACGTAAGAGTAAAATGACGGATGAGGAAACGCTCTTATAGGCTGCAAGTCCTAAGTAATCTTTTAAAGTACGCGACATGGTTGTAGAATAATCATATAAAAACGACAGATTCCAAATTCAAATGTAATATTTTGTTTATTTTTAGTTGTAACAGTATTTATGGCCAGACTACGTATATTGTAATTTAACGTAGGCAACGTCGCAATTGAATTGAGTTATCTTTACTTCCTTACTAATGTTCTAATTAATATTATAAATCGGAAAGTGAGTTTGTTAAGCTTTTACCCTTTAACTACTCGACCGATCAGCACGAAGTGGATACACATTATCAGAGGTACAGAAAAAGACTAAAGTACATTTTATTAAGTACTGTTACTAAGTCATAGGTAAAATTTACATTAATACATTAACAAAAGCCACCAATTGCTCATTTTACAACGCTGAATATCTGAATAAACTTGCATTAAACACACATGTATATCTCCGAGACTGTGACTCGATTAATTAAAAAAAAGAGTGTGTTGTTGATGTCGGCTTTTGCATTACATATAACCATCCAGTAATGTTCATGTTTACTGTTAAGAGATGGCGCCACTGACAAGATAGCTCGCGCTTTAATTTCATCGTTGTTTTCGGGTGACATGCGGATATCGGACTAATATTAAATCAGCTACTTGTTCGATTCGAAAGACATATACGAGTTACCGAGGTTTAAATGCTTGGTACACATGTATATTTCACTAAGTCATATATGTATGAATATGTAGCTTAGCTTAGGTTGGTAAAATTCATGATTTTTGTAACCTAGGCAACAGCCCAAGCCGAGATGTGTCGTGCACCCTTATGCTAGTTGTCAAAATAAAATCGTTTGAGTGCTTTAAGCGCTCGCCTTAGTAGTCCGGTAAAGCTATTAAGGTCTTGCTAGGCCAATAGCGTAGTCGGTTCGAAAAAAAACGATCAATCAATTCGCCAGGTATCGCAAACAATTAACTCTTTTCGTGTCTACTCGTTACCTAAATTCCTGTCTTGTTCTCATCATTGGTCATAAATAAAGTGGTTATCAGGTCGAAAGAATGTCCACAAACAGAAATATTATAGAAAAAAACGGTAGATAGATAGTTGCTAACTAGTGAACAATCTTGGTAGCCGCGATTCGATTTACGAGTTCATTAAAACAATTCGATCCGATTACCCGAATATTTATGTGCCCCAAAAATTAATTCAACTACAGAGAATCGGAGAATGAATTTTATTCGGTGAGTTCGGCTTATTTCTAGTTCGATTTATTCGCTAGTGTGTACGTCTTCATTCTCTTGACTATGGTTATGTTGTTCATATTTAATGCGTCTTATTTCGGTTTTGCTAATAATACCTAATCCTTATAATTCTATTACCGATTTTAAAACATTTCTTTTAAATGTTGCCATCACTACTTACTACCTATACAAAAGAGTAATGGCCTAGTACTCTCAATAAGCTTTTATCTATGAGTAGACTTTTCTTCAAAATTGATTCAACGGTTTCTAAAAAGCTGAGATAGCTAAAGAACAGATTTCAAATTTATGTGGTTTGATGGAAGTAAATTATTTCACATGCAAGTGACACATTGTGCCGTCTCTATTTATCGTATTATATTTGACGATGTTACAGAACGGGACAGGTAATTTTAAGCATGTTTTGTCTAATAATGTATTCAATTGATCAAACATCAGACATTCACATAAAAAAAAATACGGAGCAAACGAACAGGCGGGTCACCTGATGGTAAGTGATCGCCGCCATCCATAGACACTAGCAACACCAGGGGAGTCGCAAGTGCGTTGCCGGAATGTGTTTGGAGGAGTGGTGAATGGGGAGGGAAGAGGGGGCGGGGAGGTCCGGAGGGTATCCGGCGCTCTCACTGACCGAACGAAACGCAACAATGCAAGCGCTGTTACTTCACGTCAGTTTTCTGTGAGATGGTGGTACTACTCCGGACGAGCCGACCCATTCACACTGAAATCAATAATAGCTTCAGCGTGGTTCTACCACCATCTACGATTTCATTTCACTCGTGGCTGTGGTTAAGTTAAACGCTTTTATTTATAGCTAGCGTTTGCGAAATTTGGTCTATCCTTTGGTATTAGTATATTTCTTGTAGTTGAAAGTTAACCTATGTAATTTTTTGTACCGATGACAACAAGTTTGAAAAATTTCAGTATTATTCCTTGAGTAGTTAAAGGGCGAAAGCGTTACAAACAAACAAACTCATGTTCGCATCATCATTACATAGTATAAAACAAAGTCCCCACCGCGTCTGTCTGTCTGTCTGTTCGCGATTAACTCAAAAAATTCTGAACAGATGTTCAAGCGGTTTTCACCAGTGGATAAAGTGATTCATGAGGAACGTGGTATATATTTGTCAAGGATTTTTTTTATAATCTGGGCGAGATAACGTCTGCTGGACCCGCTAGTTTACAATATTATACATTAAACCATAAAAATAACGTAATTCATGATGACGTCATAACTTATAACTATCCCTTGTCTTCGTCCCGATAAATCTAAAACTGTATTTGTAATATTTCCTTGCAATCAGCGATACAACATGAATTTCCATGCAATAAAACTTCGAACAGCCGGTCAAATTACTTTTGAACATCGAACCATTACAGTATATAATCAATCGCACGGAATATTTGTACATTTTTTTTAACTAGTTAATATAATTCCGATAGCTCTAGCGCCGGCAGTTATGGAATCGAACGGTTATTGAAATTCCGATGAGTTCAGGTGTTGTTATGTAATTTTATTGTTTAAATTTTTAATTGACTATTCGCTATAATCTTTATTTTATAACCGAGATTAGTGGCACAAGTTAATATTTTTTTGTGATTATCTATCGTAACGTTTGAATAACTATATAATAAAACTAGCTGTACCCGCGACTTCGTCCGAATGGAACCTTATGTAAAGAACAGTGATTAATAAAGTTATCTGAATGTATCGTTTACTTTTCTCTCGTACTTACGCCGCGTCGTCATTCAAATTACGATAACTTTTGATAGAGTAGGCCTATTTTAATGAAACAAAAACTAAGATACTTTCGAGGACACGTTTTATGAGTTTTTTGAGGTTTTATTTTGAACTCCGTACTTTAGCAGTGATGCGTGTTCATACAAACAGACAGACAGATAGGTGGACAGACAGACAGACATTTCTAAAAATGATTGAAATGTATCCTATTACTTATTCTTAGAGACCAGCAAAAATATTTTACACGAAAATCGAAAAAGTACGTAGTAGTAGTAAGTAGTAAGTAGATTGTTAAAATAGCACCAAACACACTTGAGTAAATTTTTGCGAAGAAGGTTTTTTCCAGCCATTTCATTATGGCTTCCCAATAGATGGCGCTCCAATAACAACATCTATATTAGGTGGTTGGTGGTCGTTATATATTATGAAATAAAGGATCAAGTTAGGTAGATCTGCGCGCCGTACATTTACGGATTGGGTAATAGACACAACCAAGTGACCATATTTTTGTAAGCCCTCAAAATGCGATTTCTCTATAGACTTTGGGTGACAATGGCTACCTGTGAAGTCGTTTATTTGCCAGCTCAATTGACTAACTACTAATTGGTTTAAAAATCACTTACAAATCTAATTTGCGGTTAGTTTGAGGGTTAATATAAAATGCATCTTAGAGAAATCATGTCCAGGAATAAATGGTTGAACGTGTTATTATAGAAATAGAACATAACGTATATTAAATACTAGCTGTGCCTGCGACTCGGTCCGCGTGGAAGCTAATGTAAAAAAAGAGTGTCTAATAAAATCTGATCTGAATATATAAAGTCCATTTACTTATCTACTTTTCTCTCGTACTTAAGTCGCGTCGTCATTAAAATTACAAGAACTTTTAATAGAGTGAAGCGATTTTAATGAAACTAAAACGTAATGTTACTGGAGGATATGCTTTATAATTTTCTTATTATTTATTTATAATCTTTATTTATAATTGGGATTTGGTCACAAATTGACCATGTCACCCCAGTGATTAACAACAAAATAAAACAGAACAAACAAATAATAATTTACCGGTTTTTCATTCCAACCATAACCAGCCTGTAAAGCATTCTTGCTTCCCCGGATGTCGGGAAAGCAAGGATGGCATTACATGCACTCACAGATCTTAATGAGTCCTTCATTTTACTCTCCAGTGCTAGTCTTTGGGCTCGGTTACGTGTGCATTCAGACATTATATGGTACACATCTTCTACAATGTTACATATATCACAATTTAGTGACGACTTTACTTTTATTAAATATAAAAAGCTATTCAGAGGAATGTGCCCTGAACGGAGTCGAAAGGCAGTGCTTAATTCAGTTCTACAGATTTTAATTTTGTCGAACCAGGTATAGCGCAGTAAGGTAGGTAGTATTTTCTTGCTTAGTATATTATTATATGTATAGAAGAAATATAGTATATTAATGGTTTTTATTTTATATACACAAATTCGTTCCCACTCATTCATTCTACTTCGTCCTTTCGTCCCTGGTACTTCCATTTCGCTCATCGTCTTCGCTGGCGAAATGGAGAAAAAAACGAACCCTTTCCAATATTATCTCATTTATGGCACAAGAGCTCGTCAAAAGCTACTAAACAAAAAACAACAAAGAAAATCGGTTGACAATCAGAGGAGGGAAAGTCACTTAGCTGTTTAGTCTTCATCTATTTAGAGACTTCATTGTTTTTTGTCTTGCTTTGTCAAAGTTAAATACATTGTAATGGTTATACCATCTCGCGATCAGATAAAAGCCCACGACGTTTCTATTACGTTCATCTTATCTCCAATACGACGCGTGTGACATATCTAGAAATCCAAACGCTACGTTCAAACTGGGATAGTTATTATTTAACCAATGTCATGTATTTTTAACTAACTGTGTCCGGCAGATTTACTCACGTTCATTTTGTTCATAATAATATTCCAAATGAGGAACTTGCACCTAAATTATTATGAGTGTAAATCTATAATAATTACGTAAATTGGAACGTAATTTCAAACTTAAAGTGACGTCACCTTATGTCACGTGACTACGCAAATATTGTATAGCGTTAGAAATTATATGTATAATGGACAAAGCTTTAATAAAGCAAACTTGTTACTAAGTTGATACCAATCAATGAAAAACAACAAATTTACTAAATAAAATTCTATAACAGCCAATAAACTAAATATGCCAAAAAGAATCGACGTCTTAAGGAGTGACGTCATGCCAGATCAATGACCGTTATCGCGCCATCTTTGAAAAGATAACTTTTAATTCGCATTACAACAATTACTTGTACACGGTTTGTTTTTAATTTTACAACCTTTACAATTTTTTGCAAGTCCCCATTACCTTCAATGTAGCTTAAGCAAATTCAGTATAAAGTATAATATAGCTTAAGAAGCTACGCGTCATAGTATCTCGCTGTCATAAGCATTTACAGTTAGGTCCTTCTTGACGTTCGATTCTCGTGGAACCGTCAACTTGACCTCTATCCTAAGAATCCCGTACTGCGTATATACATTTTTATTTAGTTCTAAATTAATCTGCTTTATGATCGACATTTTGAATGGTTGTTCTGCCTGCACCTAATAGGCATAGCGTGATGTCGAATAATGTATAGCCTTGCTGAATAAATATACTATTAAAAACAATAAGTATAACTGATACAGAGTTTAACTCATTAAATAAAAACAAAATCTATATTATAAAACTGGAAGATTTGTTTGTTTGTTGGGTTGAACGCGCTAATCTCAGCAAATACTGGTCTGATTTGAAAAATTATTTCAGTCTTAGATAGCTCATTTATCGAGGAAGGATTTATCATCAACCGTCACGTTATCACCAATAGGAGCGGAGCACCAAAAAAGAATGTTTCAAAATCGTTTTTTTTCCTTATGAGAGCTTCCGCTCCGTGTTAGTGGTAGCCCAAAGTAACTATTCCACGCGGACGAAGTCGCGGGCAGAAGCTAGTGTAATATAAATATTTAAAACATAACTACTTACATACTTAAACAAAAGCGAGTAATAAATCATAAGATACATACTTAAACACACATATCTCGTCCGTTCGCATCTCATCGAGAAATCTCATCTTTGACAATAGACTTGTACAATATTACTTACCCGTTTAGATTATACTTGTCAAGATAATGATATATTAGTATTACTTAGTTTTATTACGCACTAGCTGATACCCCATACTTCGTCTGCGTTGTTTACTAACTTATCAATATATTTTATGTGCAAAAGGAACATAAAAATATTGATGGCAAAAATATACGTCACTCAGAAAATTTATTTGTAACTAGCGGGCCCGACAGACGTTGTCCCGCCCTGATTATGAAAAAATCCTTGACAAATTATATACTAAAACGTTCCCCATTAATCACTCTATCCACCGGTGAAAACCGCATGAAAATCCGTTTGGTAGTTTTTGAGTTTATCGCGAACAGACAGACAGACAGACGCGGTAGGGGACTTTGTTTTATACTATGTAATGAAATTCCTTACCGTAAAACGGTACAGAATAAAATAGTTTCTGAGATATTATTATTCATGAAAGAACTGATCATAACTCGCGGCCAATACATTGTACAAACAGTTTTCTATTTTATATTTATTTAATCTGCATTCCTACGTATATATTGTATGCTATTACACATTTCGAATTATGCAATTAGTATTGAAGGTTAAAATAATGCTGAATAATCTCCTCCATGCAACCTTTGTATAGATATGTTCCCAAGAGATAAATCAGGGGTATTTTTAGGCTTTAAATCAGTGTTTTTCAAAGTGTGGGTCGCGACCTCCAAGGGGGTCGCGAAGCCTCTTTAAGGGGGTCGCGAAGCTTCTATAGCGGAGTTGCAAAAGGTTGGGAAAGCTACGGCAGTAAAAAATCAATTAAGTTTTAAAAGATTTATTAAGAAAAATGTTAACTAAAGTACATAAATATTTGTATTAAATAAATCAAATATAAAAAAGCATAGGCTCTCCTATGTATTTATCTTATGTATTTATCCGAACCCTAATTATGAAAATGGCTAAATATGTTAAATTGAATATTGGTCACAAAATAAAATACATAAAAGAAAAGCAACCGGTAGGGGGTCGCGAAATATTTCTTCATACTAAAGGGGTCGCGTCAAGAAAAAGTTTGAAAAACACTGGTTTAAATAAACGAAACTAATAAGTACGACATGAATTACAAAAAATTGTAAACTAAAACATACTCATAAAGCATACTGTAGAATAATACAATATAAAACATTTCATATTTCATATGTTTAACAAAGTATGGAAACATACAATTTTCCACTTGGTATCTAGGTAAAATCTATGTTATAAAAATAATTGATCCCTTTTAATTCCGTCGTTATTAGGACTTTCTTTTAATTACGTAAATATGGAATATTTACAATCAGAACAAGTAATGGTATTCCATTCAACTTTTGAATAAACATTGGAAGTATTCAAACAATTTCAATGACTCTCAAATCGACTTAAATAATTCAAATATTTCAAACTAATTGAATAATATCATTTGCATAAATATTTGGAATTATGTAAATAATTAGTACTATGTGAATAGTTTCAACTATTCTTCAATCAACATGAGTTTAATAATTATTTAAAAAATACTCGAACTGTTAGAATAACCAATTCGATTCCTCCGTCGAATAATTAACACACTCCACTGAAGAGACTTTTGATTTAATACTTACACAATGCGCGTTCACAACTCGCCAGATAACAACAACCTCTCGTTACTTATCAATCGAATATGATCTTGATGGGACAACAACTTTTCCCGTGAAACCCGTAAACGGTTAGAAAACCGAGACAACTTTCGACCGCGGCTCCGGTAGCGGTAATAAATAAACATTTCGTCAAAGCGGCCACATGAGCAGTGTCTCAATCTTGTCTGTTAGCCACTTATCATAAATCTCAATCAAGATAAACGACAGTTACGATTTTAATGGGACTCACGGGTTATTAATGCGCTATTGAAACAGCCGACCGTGGTATGTACGCTCGTCTTTGTTGGATTTACTTTTAATTGTATTTTTAATTGGTTCTCTGTTTCCCATTTAAATACTTTGAAATGTTAGTGTCCCGTTATGTAACCGATTTGCGAAGAAACTCCAATACCAGTTTGTATTGTTATATATGTCGGGGCGAAGATAAAATAGCGTACATATGACGTCATCCACAGTGACGTCATGGTTATGATTCAATCGATCCATCCACCGAGACTAAATGAACAAAAACGTCAACCGATATAGAAATCCAATGCTGAATATAGTTACGGATTATCCGTGGATGTGAATATCCCAATTATCTAAACAAGGATACACCGACATCAGGAGCAAGATAAAGAGGATTATCACAGCCATCACCATGAGCATGGATGCCATCACAAAAAAGGGAACATCAACTCAAGGTTGAATAAACAGGAAAGTACCACAAGGACTAATACCAAAAAGTTTTACATCCGCTAACATTTTACCTTCGCTCCGCCATATATTATTACGGCAAATAATTAACACATCAAATTGATATAAGAACGTATGTTATAACGGGTATAGAATGCGTTAAACACTTTCTAGACCTGTTATATCATCCTCACTGATATATAAATGGAAAAGTGATTTTTTTTACACTTTTACGCCTTTATTACTCTACTGATCATCACGATACGGTACATACATATTAGCAGGGCTATGTAAGATGATATAGGCTACATTTCATTGAAGCAAAATACTTTTTGCGTCGAATAGGTTAAATCTATATTAACGCGAGAGAAACCACAAGCGGAGGCTAGTACGCTATAAGCATAAAATTCTTATCTAATCAGGCAGGCCCTAGAAAATTCTTATAACGCCTATAACACTTGATAATACTATACGGGACATCTATTTCATTAAATTAATTTTAATTTTTTTTTTTTTTTCGAACTGACTACGCTATTGACCTAGGAAGGTCTTAACAGCTTAAATTGGTATATTGTATACGTAATATACAATATGCATATGACAGAAATGAATGGGTTCGTCGCCGCTTGATTGAAATGCTCTCGGTATACTGATTCGAAACGTAAGACTTCACCAAACAGAACGCGTTATTAACGCAGTAGTCCGATGAAGCTGTTAAGACCTTGTTAGGTCAATAGCGTAGTTAATTCGAGAAAAAAAAAAATAATAACGCACGATAAAGCGTACTGGCGTTGCGTACTACCGCCGTGTTGTGATGTATTGTACGTGAACAGTACAATACATTGTACTGTTCACGTTGAAGCCCGTCTTAAAAAAGCGCGCGCATATCACGTAACTCCAGTACATCTAATAGTACAACACAACGTGACGTTCTAATGCTACAGTAGTACGCTTTAACGAGCGTTAAGAACGCGTTCTGTTTGACGAACCCCAAAACATTTATACTACAAGACTGAAGCGACATGTAAACGGAGTAGAAATATGTAGGGTTGGCCTGTACATTCAAAGAATACGGTATCAGTGCGACACATCTTCTAAAACCGAAACGTTCAAATCGTGTTTACTCCGTAAATACTTGACCGAGACTTAACGAGACTCGGGTCGTAAAAATTACTACATTCATAAATATCATGTCAAGTTGACTCTCTGTATTTATATAAGCGTAAGGGTATATTGTATAATAATGAAGTAACTATACTGCGGACAATGATCTTTGAACATGTTTTTGGTCTTTATTTTGTCTTTTCTTCCCATAATATTCGAAATTAGAATATTGGAATATCGTCAAAAGCTGTTAGTAAGGTAAATATTAATAAAAATACAATAAGCCATCTCAAGTAACTTGTGATGTCAGTAAGTATAATATTCTTCGCAAATAGCACGATGCTGGCTCTTGAAAAACATAATCTCATTGGAGATTTTAAATTCACTACCCTCGGGATCAAGTTTATACCCACGATCAATTAAATTAAGTATAGAATACAAGTAATAACGCGGCAGTTTAGAGTAACTACGTTCTACTATAATACCACACAAAGATAAAAAAAGGTATCTCAGCGTGCGCGCATCATGCAATAAATTCCTTGATAAATTTTGATCAACTGTTAATTTCACTTTCCTAGATACTCAGTCCGTATCTAAAAATATATCACGATAGCTTCAGTTAACGTTATAAAAGTTTTAAGAAGTGAACATTTTTAGATGCAGTTTTTTTCAATGTAGTGGACCTAGCGTTATTATATATATGTTTTTTCCTCTGTACATAAAATATATTGTTAAAGTACTCGTAATAAATAAATTATAACACGAGTGGACGTTGTTTAACATTATTAAAATTAATCGTTTGATTATTGACTAAATGAGTCGTGACATTTCAAAATAAACGAAATCCAATTTTAGCCGTTCCTAATATTCTACATTATGTGACAAGATCTTCAAATTTTGCATACGTAAAATATTGAGATCATAAAAAAAAAACTAAAAACCTTATGGATGGCAAAATTTGAACTTCGTTCTCGGTGTATAAAAACTGGAAATGTTAAAAAAATTAAACATGTTATATGAACGATTACAATTGGTTTTAACTCATTTTGAAATGTAACGACTCAGATATCTCTCGTCGTAGAATTCCATTGAAGAACTAAATCCATTGTGGGTTACGTCGTAAATGCTCACGGAACTAATGTGTATACGTACATACGTGACGCAACCTTCTCTCAGCCACGAGCAAACACACTCCGCAAACACTGTGAATTGTCAGCTTCTATTGTATTTGTGCACGACGTTCATGGATGTATGAAGTTATGGATATGGTATTATTCTCAAACAGGCTGCTAGCACGATATAATGGAAAGAGAGAACGAAAGTATATTTATTATATATAGTAAACTGTAAAAGCGCGTTGAAGCTATTACAGGTTTCTGTATAAATAGGTCGGCTCGCCCGGGGTAGTACCACCTTCTCACAGACAACCGACTTGAAGAAACAGTGCTTGCATTGTTGTGCTTCGTTCGCTCAGTGAGAGCGCCGGAGGCCCACCTTCCCTTCCCTCTTCTCCCGCCCTGCCCCCAAACACAGGCTGGCAATGCACTTGCGACTCACCTGGTGTTACTAGAGTCTATGGCCTGTTCATTTGCCTCCTATCGATATACATATATAGCCAGTTCTAAAAAAAAGAAAAGGTATTTATTACTACCGAACAGGTTATAATATATTAAAATCTATTATTATATTAAATAATTGCTTTCAACATAGATTAGATTAACTTTGTAGGTTAGAAAGGTAAAGGGCGTGAAGTATGACGAATAGATTTTTTTTTATGCTCTATAAGTTTTAACGTATAACCACAATCTCATATTATGATATTCAATGACGACTTGGTCTTAGATAGTAAGAACATCACAACTAGAAAGGTACTAACTCTCAAGTGCAGCTGCCGGAACTTCACCAACTGGTGCTTGGCGGCACATTTTTAACCCGAGGGTGGTAGTAAAAAAACCCTAGCAGCATGATATCTTTTCATTACAAAGTTTTTCTTCACCGGACCGGAACCTCCGACTAAGTTGCAAGGGTTCAAACCTACGTCCATAGACACTATAATCGAACATACTATTAAATAAGCCATCATCGTTTCAAAGATTTGACTTAGATAGCATGAAAAAACACCATTACCAAAATATTTTATTGGTCAACTAAGACTCTTCAATAGCTATTTAAAAACAACAACAAAGAAAATTATAATAAAATAGCACACACTAACCTTACAAACTATTCATTTATCTAGCAAAAAAATTTATTGTACAGTAAATCGTGAAAGAGATAGAAAGACGTACGATTTATGTACTTAAATGAAGCTAATAATATTAATATACCACATCTTAATATGTCCGAATGAATGTGCATCCATGTACATAACAGAAGAATGGGCACACAAGCTTTTGTCTGCCCACTCCCCTTGGACAAAGGCGTGATGTCATAGACGCGTGTACCGCACCTAAGTAAGGAGTGATTTTGCTTAGATATAAAATCTCTAGATACGATTCACTCAATTTTATGTAGTGTCTCACTATAGGCAAAACAAATTACCGCATTATCTCTGTTCGACGTACATTGCAACATATATTTGGGAGACTGTGGTTTCTAATAATATCAATTACCACAAAGTAAGACATTGGACACAATTTCGTTAAAAGTGACTAATATTATCTATATCATAATTAATCTAACCCTAAGGCTGGCTTATAAATTGATAAAAAAATAATATGCTCGCAGGAACTAACCCTCTATCCGAAAAATTTAGAAAAAATTAAAAAAAGTATTAATTTATAATGTTGTCCCGCCCTGATTAAAAATAAATCCTTGACGAATTACATACCAAAACATTCCTCAGGAATCACTTTATTCACTGGTGAAAACCGCATGAAAATCCGTTCAGTAGTTTTTGAGTTTATCGCGAACAGACAGACAGACAGACGCGGTAGGGGACTTTAATTTATACTATGTAATGATATGGTATATAATGTGTAAACTAAACTAGTAAGTAATTAAAAATGTATAAAAATAAATTACCGAATGTATCTAAACGCACCACTTTATAACGGCTGTATCTATTTGACTAATTTTTTTTTCACGATTTGTATGAAGAAAAATGTTTGAAATATCATACAAAAACGTGGGAAAATTTTGGGTTAAAAATCTCCATAACAAAAAAAGTGAGTGAGTGAGACAGAAGATCTTCAAAAATATTCACAGAATTGACAGATTAACGTTCAATTATTTATTTTTTTTTTTTTTTCGAACTGCACGCAAAACAAGACCTAGGCCTCAGCCGATTTTTATTTGGGCAACCAGCTCAATTAACGTTAAATTATTCAGATGCCATTGTATTTCAATACATGTCCGTTCATTTTCTTCGATAGTACACACGGTCAGAGCCGGGACGAGCAGCTAGTTTAATTATAATTTACCTCTTTGATGCATACCTAACATATTATGGCGTTGAGAATTATTGAAATTTTAAGCTGCATAAGGTCTTTTCTTGTCAATTTTGTATCAACAATGCCACACAAGCTTCAGTCGTGTTGTAAAACGCAATGTTTGGTGTAAAGTCGACCATTTGAGCTCTACAACGTAACTTACACGCTCCTATTGCTTAAGTGGAATATACACTTAGTATTTATGTTTGATATGTTAACAGAGGCGCGTTATTTTATCTTGATGACGTCATTCAAGAATAGATTTTACATACAATAACAGAGATTATAAATGCCGCCCACTTATGTGTGTTTTCCTTTACATACATTTTCGAGACACGTGCCATCGCGAAAGTATTCCGATATATTTATTATATACTATCTTATGCTCGCTGCTTCACTTGTTAATAATGTTAATAATAATGTAGCCGTAATACGTGATTTTTTTTAATCAGTGTAGTATTTTTTTTGGGTTTATTTATTAAGAAAAAAAACAAATCTTTTGTTTTTTTGTGTTTAAAGTAGTTTAGAGAAACTCGCGTCCGCGGTTTTGTTCTCGAGAAAGCGGTTTTGTTCTTTCATATAGAATATATATTTATCCAAATTAATTGTGAGTTGTCTATATTTTTTTCTATTTCTAATTTTCTCATTAGTACTTATGCCTTAAAAGCTTAAACAGGTTTTAATTGTTGAATTTTATTATTGATACTTAGCCTCTTTGGAAAAACTTAATAATATTTACCTTACATACTGAATACTCAATAAACTATCTCGGTATACTGGACAAACAAAAGACACTTCAATTTTATATATGTGTAAGTCTCATTGAAAACTGAATAATTACTACAGATTTTTTAATACATTTTTGATCGTAATAACCGACAGATTTTGAATCAGAGTATATTTAAAATACCAAAATAATGTATGCAGCATATACTTTGAAAAGTCTTCAAACCGTCTCCATAAGTCCCATTAAAATCGGTTTAGTAGTTTCAAAGATTAATGCACACAAACAAGACATAGATAAATTTTATTTATATGAGTAGTTGTTTTCGAAGAATCGCCATAAAATATTTTTTATTGTATTCGTTGTTGTAATGACCGGGTAATTTAGTATTAGCGTATGTTTACAATACCATGAGATAATATATAAAGAAACTCGTTGTATATGGCGACTTCCTATGTCTATCTTTTTCTCCAAACTACTTCTATTCTAAAACTCATTGTGATCGGTTCAAAGGTTGAGTTGTAAAATGATAATGAACAGATAGAGTAACTTTGGGATTCATAATGTTAGTTTGGATAAGTAGAGAAACGTAAATCAGTTCTAAGCTAAACATTACATAACGTCGAACAATCGTTATATATAATATACAAAAGTAGTCCGTTGAAGCTGTTAAGACCTTGCTAAGTCAATAGCGTAGTCAGTTCGAGAAAAAATAAAAAAAATAAAGTCGAACAATCGTTAGGTGTCTTTCATAAAATACGTTAACACTATTGGGAGTCGCGAGGTTCTAAGAAAACATAACGTACGTAGGTCATTAAAGAATCTGCCACATTTTTCTCTTGACTTTTTAAATTATATTTTGTTACGGTAGAAGGTCATTCTACGTATCTATTTGTACATTCTACGTGAGGGGGAATATATAACTTCTGACGCGATATGGATAGAGAATAATATAAACAGGGAGTAGCAGAAAATGTGCCAGCGTGACGAAGGGGTTCTTTTTTCCAAATTTTCGGGCTCGAAATTTTGAGTGACTAATGCCCGTTTTCACCAACGTTCCCTAAAGCTAAGGGACACTTAAAACACATTTAAGTGACCACTTAGGGAGATTTCGTTTTCACCAACATCTAAGAGTCACTTAAGACCCTAATTGTTACCTAGAGTTTAATGGACGGAAATTCGATCCCTTAGCGCTAAGTGATGTTTATTTTACGATCATATCCAATTGAATTTGTAGTTAATTCGTTTGTATATCATAAATTGAAGAAATATTTGAGTTTTTCGTAACACTTGTCGTCAAAGAAACCGGAAAATTCCTAATCGTGATGATGGTTTTTACCTCATTTGTAGTTCCATATTTTGTGTTTGTATGTGTGTTTCATTTGTTAAATTGACCACATCAGAGTCGTTGACCTAACTAACTTTGGTGAACCTTAACAGTTCCAACAATAAACATATATTATTTTTGTTTTGTTACATTAAGTCGAAGAAACGAAAATAAAGCGCGCACGTGATACCTAATGTTTTAATTTGCTTAGTATTTTTTTTATCTTTACTTTCTCTTCTATTATACAATAACTAGAAAGTAGGTACCTACTTCACAATAAATAATCAATATAATAAATTTTCATCACATCGCAATTTACTCGTACGTGCACCGACTGGATTGCAATAGGCAGTACATATTTAAAATGCACCAATAAAACTAAATGGTGATACAAAACATTGACTGATTTTTATAATAAACATCTTCTGGTCACTCATTTTATTTTAAAATCGTATTCGTATTGTTTTGATAAGAATTTCGTAAAACTATTGCATTGAAATTGTTACCAGCACATGTTGTTGTTTCAATACTGGCTTAACGAAAAAAATGACGCTTAACTAAGTGCCTACTTAGTAAGTAGCCCTTAGCATGGCGAAAACGAAATAAGTTAGGTAGCTGATTTACACTTTGGCTTAAGTAACCCTTAGTTAGGGCAACTTTCGGCCTCTTACCACAAGATATATAGTAGGGTTTTAATTGCGACCATTTTTTGTGTTATATACAAAAGTCGAGGCAGTCATAAGGACTACCGACAGAAGTGAATACTCAAAACAATGGAATTTAAACTGTCTTCTCTTTTGAATATTCAAATTAAGTATAGTGTGAATTATTTAAATTTCATAATTTTGTTAATTGAAATTATCATCACTATTCTCTCTTTCACATATATTGGTACCCTGAATTTATATACTTTTTTATACAGTTTATTAATTAATTAAACATATTATGGGCTGCGTAATCTCAATACAAAATATCAATATCACATAATTGTACACAGGCTCATATACTACGCGTCACTTGTCCGACTCAAGCCGGGCAAGCACAGTCTGGTCAGTCACGGTTACTAAAATATCATGAGACGAAATTATAAATTTATCTCCTGCCAAAAAATACCGCTCAAGACGCCTATAGAAGTTTTCACTACAATAATTACAAAATTTTCATACATGATTGTTTTTATGCAATCCCTTTTATTTTATTAGTAATTACTTTTATATCATAACTAGCGGCAGACGTTATCCCGCCCTGATTATGAAAAAATCCTTGACAAATTATATACTAAAACGTTCCTCATTAATCACTCTATCCACCGGTGAAATCAGTGCGGTAGTTTTTGAGTTTGTCGCGAACAGACAGACAGACAGACGCGGTAGGGGACTTTGTTTTATACTATGTAATGATTGAATGCTTAGTATAATATATATCCAATACATATTATTGTCAATTTTAATCCTCAAAGATTCCATAGGGCTTTCGCTTATAAAATAAATTATTAAATCTCATCCTAAACTGCTGTATGAATTTTAAAACAAAACTTTTATACAACAGATACCCAATTATGAAAGAACCATTTGATTTGACTCAAGTAATCAAGGCGATTGGAATCAGCTAGTCTAAAATGTTTATAGGCTGCTTGTAATCGCAAACGATGCGCGTAAAGCAAACTTGATAACAGAGCTGCCGTTTGATTGACCTGAGACACGCATAGATTTTAATGTATGATTGCGAAAACGCTTTTAAATGGTAATTTTGTGACGTGTTTTTCCGTTAATATTAAAGAAGCTTAGATCGTGATATTAGTTCCTGAATGTGTAGTGATTATCGAAAATTGTAGAAAAGTTAACAGTGTGCCTTGTTTTGTATTGAGAAAGTATATTATATACTAACTGATACTCGCGACGTCTCCACGTTGGTAGTTGATAGCGTGTTCGGAAACCGCCTCGATGAACGTTTGTTCGAATCATAGCAACTGAATTAGAGCATTCGGTGAAGAAAGACATCGTGATGCAACTATAGTATGATAGGGCTTTTTCTAAGATCCCATAGCTACGTGCTACCCTCAATTGAAGTTCTGTTGCCAAACACCTGTTGCTGTGTTGGTGTGCTGGAGGGTACCAGCCCTCTCTAGGCTTAGCGTGTCTACCATTTTAGACTACATAGTTATTTAACATCAGTGAAATGCTCTTATGAAGCTCCAATAAATCCTATGAAGTACGAAAAAAACATAATAAAATGGGAGTTTGTTTGTTTGATACGCTTTCACGCCGTACTTATTCCACCAATCATTATGAATTGTTATATAAACGTTTCAAAGTGTTCAGAAATAGACTTAAGGTACTTAATATTCAGAACAAAAGAAATCTGTGCCCGAGCGATAGTTTAATAATTTTTTTTATGTTATAGCAGGCTCACAAACTGGTGAGTCACGTGATGTTAAGTGATCACCACCGTCCATAGACACTAACAACACCAGGGGAGTCGAAAGTGCGTTGCCAGCGTGTGTTTGGTGGAAAGTGAGGGAGGGGGAGAGGAGAGAGGTGGGGGAGGTGGGCCTCCGGCGCTCTCACTGACCGAACGAAACGTAACAATGCAGGCACTGTTACTTCACATCGGTTTTCTATGAGAGGGTGGTACTACCCCGGGCGAGATGACTCATTCATGCTGTAACCAGAGAAAGCTCTTCCACCTACAGAAAGCTTCAGCGTGGCTCTACTACCTACATTAACGCGCGCGATACCACGAGTAATAACTAGTAAGCAAATAAAGTGACTTGGAGCTGTTAAAAAAAACGCTAAGGTACGACTTTAAAGGAAATCGACGCAAGTAATGTACATTGCATACTAGAAAAGGTTATTGTCATAAAAATGACTCCTATTACGCAAATTAAATCCACCGAGTACATGGTTTCTGAAACTCCAACTTGTAATCATATTTCGAACATTAAAACGACTGATCGCCTCAAGTCAATCGTCTGGTCGAGTGGTCACTTCCAGAAACACACAAATAAAACTCGCTTATTTTGTATGAGTGTGCGCATAGCGCTAATGATAGTTTATATCGTAACTGTACACGCGTGCGCAGGCGCGTCTCACAGGATATCATGATATATTGAGTAACAGTAAGATAACTTTGTAAATGATAAGCCATAAAACAAATGTAATGTGTACAAAATTTTCCTCCGTCAGTATAGTAAGTCGTTTTAACAGCTGAAATTTAAAATTGTCGAGAATATATATATATGAACATTAATATTGGTTTATCTCAAATCAATAAACTCTAACTGCACTTGAACGATGAGCATGAATAAGATTTCCATTTTTTCACGCGGATGAAATCGCAGGCGATAGCTAGTATTACTATAAAATATATACCTAATTTATTTATTTTTATACTACGACGATTGCAAACACGCATGTGGGCCGCCTGATGTAAAGCGGTCACCGCTACCTATGGACTCTTGTAACATCAGAAGTGTTACATGCGCGTTGCTGACCCTTAAATAACCTATTTATTTTACTCTTGAAGCACTCTGTGTTTTACATTACTGTAGTCCCCAGGAAAAACTTCAGCAGGAAGCTCATTCCATAACCGGATCGTTTGTGGAAGGAAACCCCTTTGGATCCGGACCGTCCGAAGCCATTTCGATTCCAATGTGTGGAGATGAATTCCCTGTCGATGACGACCAGTGCGATGGTGGAATGCAGCTACAGGCATAGTGTTAAACAATTCCTCGGAGCACAACCCATTATACAAACGGTAGAACACACATAAAGAGGTGACGTCTCTCCGTAGACTTAATGGTTCGATACTGTTTGTGAGCTTAGGATCGTCAACAATTCTCATAGCTCGTCTTTGAGCTGAGTCAAATGGTTCAAGCTGGTATCCAGGTGCTCCCGTTCAGAGATGGCAACAGTACTCCATATGAGGTCGAACTTGTGTTTTGTACAACAACAGTCTTTGCCCATGAAGATGATGAAATAGTTTAAACATGACATACATACATTTTACACGTCTTATAGCGTAATACAGATATTTAATGCAAATAATATTAATATCTAAAAGCTATCCATCACTTTTTTACTTTCTATCTTTGCTTGTAACCACTTTTTATATTGTCTGTTCACTAAACGCAGTTGTAGGAAGTTCTACTATTGGTTTTAGACATCGTTAGCTGGAATTTTGCACATGGCGGTCTCACTATTGTTTGTTATGTGCGTTAAATATGAAACAACAATAGATCAGTACTAAGTGGTAGTGAGTTTGGACATCGCCTTAATAGACAAAAGTTATGTTATATTTTTTTTTTCGGAAAAAATATTACTAAAAAGCTAATAACGAATAATTAAAATAACCTGCTACAACAATGTAATTGAAAATACTATTTAAATAAAAAACAAATAAAATTAGCGGTGCTATTTTTAAGTTTCATTACTGTTCTTCTGTATACATCGGGTTGGACGCGGTGTAAGGCACCTTTTGTAACCACCAATTATAATCAGGCAGCAAGCGATTCCTTAGTAATTATCTTGAAGCCCTAACTTCAAGGCACGTGCGTGTTCCAAAATATATCGTGTATTGTAAATTTTATTATGATCTGTAAATTGAGGTTTATTACGGTACATATTTGTTAATTGATGTTCATGCTTCTTACTATATGTGAACAACATATGACAACGCGTAATTTAGGGATGTACATCTTATCGTTTATATATGTTGGTGTGATTATTAAAATCATATTATTGAACTGACGTCCTTACTAATGACTAGTTACTTTTGACTCAAGAGTCAAAGTCAAGATCCGTACTATTGACTGGGCGCTTTTAAAATGCGTTTTTTTATGTCATGTGACAGTTGTTCTCTCTTGAATTGTTAGGTACATAGATTGGTTTCTGTACAGATGTTCTGTAAGCAGTCTTTTTTTCGTTTTTCTACGTATACATAGTATAAATTACAGCGGTCAAAAAGTTTGGCGAGGACTACATAAGCTGTAGTTTATACGTATAAATGTATATACGTCGCACTCATGGTTAGTTAGTTCAAAATTAGCTATTTATATTCCAACTCTGGCACTATTAGCACGACAATAGCACAATCCGAAATTCTGTTTCTTTAGCACCCTTGTGCTAGCTACCAATTTGTCTAACTGCTTTCCATGTTTACCAACAAACCTGGTGAAATTTTAAAGGCGCTTCAGGCTGACAGCGTTAATATGTTTGAAAAAAGTGTTATTAATTACGACAAATTTCTATAACTCCTTAGTTGTACGCTGATATATACAAACACGCGTGTTCGTGTATATATTTTTAGAATAACGTACTTATCAAATTGTATCGAACTCTTAAATAATTGTTGAAATTAGGATATGAGCTCTATAGGACGATAACTAAAATGTAGCATGATCAGAGACCACATCAATAAACATGGGTATGCATTCTTTAATGAATCGGAGGTTTTCATTTAAGGAAAATATTGTCAAAAAAATGTGGTAAGAATTTTTCGAACGCTCATTTGCCAAGCTGAGGATCTGACAACAAACATTTCAATAACGTATAATATCATGTACCTGAGAATACTTTATTTTGAATAGATTTGAGAAATTTTTGCCCAGAAAGTTATGGTTTCATCACAATTTTTTTGTTTTTTGACCTGACTACGCCATTGACTTAACAAGGTCTTAACAGCTTCACCGGACTACGAGTTTTATCACGACATATTAATTCATCGAAGACTTTGTTTCATTGCACGAATTCGAACCTACGTCCATCGATGCGGTGTCCAAATACACTATCACTAAACTCTCATCGTTTGTAATATCGAAACAGGTTTTAATAGTAACCCTTTGCACTCGAGGACTCCGGAGCGGAGCCATTTAAAATGTTGGTGACAAATTACGGTCGCGGCTCGCGGACTGTTATGCTCTCGATTACAGCAGACAATCGCGGCTTTGAGTTGCTAGTAATACGAAAGAAAAAAAACTTCGAATGCAATTCATAAGTGTGATTAGCAAATGAAAATACAAGGCCTGCTTACTTTCCTGTTTCTCACACAGCTGACACTCCTTATTTTATCAAACAAAAGGTGACAACCCTAAATATCATTCATATTCTACATTTATATATTCGGTAGCTTAAAATCCGCGTCGATCTGTCAACCACAGAAATATGTTTGTTTTTTTTAAATATATTATAGATCAATACATAACTGAAAGGTAACAATGTAGGGAAAGCAACGCGACGGCGGATGTCCAACGCGTTGGTTCGGTTCGGATTAGCGAATGAGTTTACTGGCTATTAGCAAGTGATTTATGATGTGACTCGAGAAGCGAACGGGCTCGATGGACCGAGGCGGCGCTGCGTGATACTTAGGGATTCCGCGACATCGATAATTTTAACTCGATAGATTCTTATCGAAATAATTATTTTATTTACATTTCTTTATTATATTTTACTAATTATTTAACAGTAAAATATTTTTGGATGATAGTTTACCTATTTCCTTTTCTGCATTCCGGACAACGCGTATGCATAATTAGAATAGTTAAGGCACGAAACTGTAAAAACAAACTCGCTTTCGCATTTATAATATTAGTTAGGATAGCTTTTAGCGATTGACCACAATCTCATCTCATTTTAAATGTCTATGTGGTCTATGATAATGAACACACTAAATCTAGAGGAAGACTGGCTTTCAAATGCTGCTGCCAAAATACTTACATCTACGGGTGCTTGACGACAGGTTTTCAACTTAAGTTTGATTGCTAAGTAGTCGGGTTTAGAGAAAACTGTACCACCTTGTAACATCATACGTGTTTAATTATAAAGGTCACCTGTGAAATTGCACAGGATTGGTGATATACTTTATCAGTATTAGACATTATAATATTCATCTTGTTGAATAAAAAATATACCATATATATTATCCCAAGAAACTGTCCTATTTTTGCTTCCACAACATAATATATCTGTATAATTTTCATAACAATAAATGAAGCTGTCAGCATAATTCTTAAACAATAAACCAAATAGATATTTCTCCCAATTTTGGTCTCTCTCCAATCTCGTCCACGTTTAATTACAATATAAAGTATAGTCTAAAGCTCCCTACCAACAAGTCATATAATGATGGATAGCATAAAAACTTTCTTCGTGTAGATTCACGTAGCTATGTTAACTTTCTTGAAGTTTGGTCAAACGGTACTAGAGTTTCTTACAATACACACATTAAAACTTACATATCTATATATAGAGTAATCGACATGCGATAAATAGGTGAACAAAAAATTTCAGTACCTACTGTGGTGTTCAGTTTAACATATTGTCTTAAAAATGGTCGTCCTGTTGTGTTTCTGTGATTTCCTATATAAAATTTTACAGTGAATTAAAAATAAAGAATAAAGAGATATAAATACACATATTTTTCCAGTAAAATAAATCGACAACATGATCCCAACACTATAACCGACAAGTCGACCGGTACAGGTGCGTTAGGTTCTCACCGCGCAACACTACCTACGTCTGTCTGCGTAAACCGATGCACACACACCGATTTGTCTATAGATATATATCTCGAGATCGCCACTTTATTTGTCCATTTGTATCCGCATTACTACCTTTATATTACTACATGAGATTTGTCTATTGACCGATCGCCTCGTTGGCATAAACTCGTAATGTTTGAGTCGTAAACGTTCAATTTTATATATATATGAATGTAAATCTCTCTGTGTGCCTATTTGTAATGTTTTCATAGATTATTATCAGCAGAGTTGTAAATGGTTCACTAATGCAAGCGAAAATTCCTGCACCCTAAATGTCACTCGCCTTCTACGAGCGTCCGGTCTAATGACTACTATTACTGTTGAATACTTAAATAGCGTCGTATTTAGTCAATAGTACGATCAACAAGTCAACATACAAAGAAAAAGAATTACGCTAGGACCTACAATCCGATATGTGGTAATTATTACTTTAGGATAAAAACAGATGCATTCGCCGGAAAAAGTAGTAGGTGTAATATCATAATAAAACCACCTATACAATAAAATAATGCATATTTAAATGCTTAAACTATTATTATTGGTACGTTTATTTTTGATAACAATTTATAATACATTTAAAAGTTAGAAGTCAGAATAATTTTAATTACTTGACATCGGATTATACTACATAATAACCGCATAATAACTGTGGCTTACAAAGTTCAAATAAAATATACTGCATACACGAACTTCTCTTTAAAAAAAAACATCTTTATGTAACACTAGCTGACCCGGCCACGTGTTGCTGTGGCTGAGTTACTATATCATTACATATTGATAAGAATTCATAATTGTTGATAATATGAGCAATAAATATCACTTAACGATTTAAGTAATTTATTTAATATAAAAAACAACTTTTTGTGACTTAAATATAAAACTTAGACATAGCTGTCGCTGACTTTTTTGTAGGCATTATCTAGCTCTACAACTTTTCTCTAGAACTTAATCATATATCTCTCATCGTTAAGGAAGCGTTCATAAGAAACGTTTTCGTTCGAACGTTTTTTTCTGTCTGAGACTGAAAGAATGCAAATCCGACTACAACTAAAAAGTCTTTTACATTTTTCGGGTTAATATATAGGCTATGACACTCACAAATAACGTGGCTTTCTATTGGTAAAAGAATTTTTAAAATCGGTTTAGTAGATTCAGATTGTTAGATAGTTGATAACCAACTACAACCTCACAAACTTTACCTCTTTATAATATTACTAGCCTCTACCCGCGACTTCGTCCGCGTGGAATAGTTACTTTGGGCTAACGCTAACATGCAACGGAAGCTCTCGAGAGGAAAAAAAACCCCGATTTTGAAATATTCTTCATTAGTCCTCCGCTCCTATTTGCCTTAGCGTGATGATATATAGCCTATAACCTTTCTTGATAAATGAGCTATATAACACTGAAATAATTTTTCAAATCGGACCAGTAGTTCCTGAGATTATCCCCTACAACGTAACAAACTCACAAATTCACAAACTTTACCTCTTTATAATATTACCTATATATCTATACTAATAAGTATAGATGTTTATAATTTACTATATAGTAAAATTAACAAATATCATAATTTACTAAATTACAGTATTAGTAAAGCTAATAAAACGAAACTTATTATATATTCTTCAGTCTATGTTGATAAATCGTTTTAATTAAAAAAAATTGCACAATATTTTGTAAGCAGTCTAAAATGTAAGTTAAAATAATCAAGGTGCGAAAGCACGAAGAAAAATGATCTAAATTAGAATAAACCAATAAATCTACTAAATCTATACACCTCAATAACACCATTAATGAAGCTGTCAAACTTATAGAAAGCAAGCACCATTAGGAGTAATGATTCAATTAAAATGAGTTATTGTGCATCGGCCTCACTATTACGTTTTGGTAAGACACACACATAGTGAACAGAGATATGGCTATTATTAATTTCGGTAGATAAGGTATTCTTAACTTATATTTCTCTATTCAAAGTTTAAGAAATTGATAGTTTGTTGGTTTTTGTTTGAACGCCTAATCACTCGAACAACCAATGAGATTTGATGTTATATATTGAATAGCTTATTTATTGAAGAAGTTTATAGACCACTAGCAGGCCGGGCGGATGTTGTCCTGCCTTGATAATAAAAAAAAATCTAAAATTCAACTGCAGCGCCACCTACCGGATCCAATCGTAAAGACACGCCGCTCTCGGATCCACTGGAACACGCACACAAAATTTCATCAAAATCGGTTTCGCCGTTTATGAGGTGTTTAGTGACATACACACGTACAGAAGAAAATAATACATATTTCGCAAAGTTCCACACATGGAATATTGTTCTCACTTCTGGGCCGGAACACCTCAATGTCACCTACTTCCTCTTGATCGGATCGAACGTCGAGCGGGTCGAATCGTCGGCAACCGAAACGTCGATTTTTTTTTACCCCTTCTATCTAGAATAGATTAATGACTGTCAATTATTCATGCAAATCAGTGTTTATTAAATTTATTCATAATTGTTATGTGCGTTAAAGAATAATTTAAATAAGAGAAAACGATAAGAGTTCTAATATTTAACAGGATAAGAAGAATTTACTGAAGTGACTTATTGCTAATGGGATTGGTACAATGTAAAGGAAGTTTTACACGCTTAACCTAAAGGGGCATGCTTTAAAGTACGACTGCCAGAATACACCAATAAATCGCGATAGTTGCTTCGCAGTAAATTTCTAACGTGTGGTTGGTAGACGGTAGCTTTTTACAAAATTCTTTTCCATTAATAGATCGACAGAAAAATGAAAATCACTATTACAATATCATTATTATCTCAAATAGCATAGCTCAAGAATTGCAAAATTAAAAATGAATCGTATAAGATTTTACATAAAACTTATCTTAGAGTTTTTAGTACCGTAAATTATCAGTGTCCAAATTGAGAACAAAATTAATTTGAATAATAAAAAAGAAATCCGATCGTTAAAAAGTGTAACAGAGACAGAGACAAAACAAGTTTATGTTCTAATAAAATATTAACAACAAAGCCCTAATATAGAAAAAATATAGATTTATTGTCAAATCAAACCGTTCGTAAAGATATAAAATGTAAATGAGCGAATTAATATGTATAGTCGATATATCTCGGAATACATCTCCAGATGTTATCTCGCGCAACGGTGAACGTAACAAAGCAAACATAGCAGATGACCAGCTTAGTGTAGGTGAGACGTATTCATAGTCTCGACTTTGTTAAATATATTTAGGCGACTGACATACCGCGTCGGACAGCCGCGACCGCACTTAGACGGTTCGACGGGACGCGGCACGGCGATGTAGCGCAATTTTTATGAAATATTTTTTTTATATCTCTTAGTCCTTACTAACATTATAAATGCGAATATGAGTTTGTTTGTTACGCTTTCATACTTTAAGTCCTTAAGCAAATATCATATCATTTTACATTTTAAGGTGGTAGAGCCACGCTAAAGCTATTACTGGTTTCAGCATGAATGGGTTGGTTCGCCCGGGGTAGTACCACCCTCTCACAGAAAACCGACGTGAAGTAACAGTGCTTGCATTGTTGCGTTTCGTCCGATCAGTGAGAGCGCCGGAGGTTCACCTCCTCTCACGCTTCATCCTCCTTTCACCCTCCTCTATCCCCTCCCTCTCCCCCACTCATTGGCTGGCAACGTACTCGCTACTCCCCTGGTGTTGCTAGTGTCTATGGACGGTGGTGATCATTTAACAACAGGCGATCCACGTGTTCGTTTACCTGTTATGATATAACAAAAAAATATACACGTTGTCATATAGAAAATATCATAGCATACTTTTCATTCAGATAAATGTATATCTCAAAGCTCAAATAACAGGATTTACAAGATGAATATCAGTTACCCAATAAGTATGAGCTTCTCAATCGGCAACTTTAAACCGGTATCCACAAAATAACGGTCACATTGTGTAATTTCTGAAATATATCATTGGCGCAGTTGCCATTTCTAGAGTTTTATTATATAACTAGCGGTACCTCACAGACTTACTTGTTTATTTATTTTCTCATATGGCTCGGTTTTCTCGGTTAGTGTACTTTCTAACGTAAAGTTCGTATGGTGATTACTCTGCTCCTAAATATAATAACGATGTTAGCTACCCATAGTCTTCCTGTAAATAAACTACAAAATGCAAATAAATGATTACAAGTATGATTCGTAGTTTCAGACATATATAGTTCATGCATATTTGTTCAAATAGACAATCTCTTCAGCTTTACAATATTAATCTACATATGTTAAAAAATCCGAAAAAACCTTAATTTTTTCATATACTAATAAAGCTTTTCAAGTTTTTTACAGTACATATACTTTAAGGAACAATTATTATATATTTATTTTCTTTTAGCTGATTTTAATCTATCCTACATTGTTAATGGGTAATGTAATATAAAAAAAATATAAATGAATAAAAATTGCGGCAACTTTTTTTTTCAAATTCAGCACTATGAATACAGCTGTGTAAAAAATGATGTAGAAAGTGGTATGACAACGCGCACACATGAACGGGTGCGCGCCGCCCGTTGATTAGGTGGCTCTGTGAACCGTGCGAGAGTCTACCCTCTCTATATAACACGTTCTAGATGTGCTAATTCATTTATATTTTACGTTTCGATGTCCGAAATTCGAATTTTGAAATTCAAACATTATTTCACAACTAGTTTCCGCTAAACTAAATGTCATCTTTGATCATATATGGACCGTTAGTTATGAATTCGAGGAATTTGTTGGTAATATTCTTTGATAGTCTAGATTAGGTATTATTTAAGTCGGCGTCGGTCTTTTTTATAGAAGATTATAACTAGCAATATGCCGGCCGCAGTGAGCACTTAACATTGGGTATACTGATATCCTCATTTTCCATCACGTCAAATTAGAGGTTTTTTTTAAAGAAAATAGAATTATCTGCTTGATATTATAATTAGAACATGTATCTTTAAAAACAAATGCGCGTATATTTTAACGTCTATCAAAAATTCACAATACATTTTTAATTCTTTATTTATCTACACACACCCAAAAATAAACCTGTATTGTACAGTTGTACTTTTTTCTCAATATTTTTTAATTACAAATTCAACGATCATCAATGTTAATTACTGTTATTAATTGTAAGTTTCATCATACTCGAACAGAGGGCGCTTTAAATTGATTCAACATATAATAATTGGCCACAAAACGCGTGGCCAGGTCAGCTAGTTTAATCTAAATTTGATAAGTAATTTCATAATGGAATGCTAAATAAATAATAGATGAAAAATATTCATAGGATTGTCTCTTCTAGAATTTTTATATCCACGAAGTGCCCCCATACGTCGGCCGCAGCGCAGCTCCTTTTACTGTTAGTTGTAAGCAGATACGTACGCGGTAAGGATGTTACAGCGTAACTAAACTTACGCTACACAACGAACTAGGGATGCGACAACGCTATTTAGTAAGAACCTTTGCGAAAAACAGATGCACAATATCTATATTGACGACTAGCTGTGCCCGCGACTTCGTACGCGTGGAACCTCATGTAAAAAACAGTGATTAATAAAGTCATCTGTATGATGTATTAAGTCCATTTACTTATCTACTTTTCTCTCGTACCAACGCCGCGTCGTCATTAAAATTACAATAACTTATGATAGAGTCGACTGATTTTAATAAAACAAAAACTAAGTTATTGTCGAAGATATGCTTTATGATTTTCTTGGTATGCTTTTATTGTAAACCCAGTACTTTAGCAGTGATGCGTGTTCATACAAACAAACAGATAGACACTTCTAAAAATGATTGAAATGTATTTATTTACTTATTCACAGATACCTGTAACAATGTTTTTCACGAAAATTGAAAAAGTACCTACGGACACGTTAGATTTACATTCTTACTATATGTATAGATCGCGATAGTATCGCCCGTTTCGATGGGTATTAACAATATGGCAATGGGTTAATCGAATCCAAAAAAAATAAGTAATCTAGAAATCTACAAAAAAATCCGCATCGAATGGTCATAGTCCTATGCCAATAAGTTCTGTAATTTTGACATTATTGGGCCTCAAAGAAACTGTATTTTTATTATACGCAAATATCTTCTTCTTCTATATATAAATAGGCAGATATAGAACAATTAAGAAGGTCTTCCTCTATTGTGTCCTAATCGATTTTCTTTATTTTTGTTTTGTTTAGTATATTTAATTTAAATGCTGTGAAAGATCGCAGAGGGTTACTTACTTGATCTCGCTTCTCTGTACAAATTAACGAATGGAATCTTGGACGCACCTGAACTACTAAGCCGAGTTGATATAACTGTTCCTGTGAAGCTGCTTCCAAAGCCTCACGTTTTAATATTTTCGAACGAATTTAGGCCTTTACTCTCCACTAAATAGAATGATATCACTATATAATTCTACATCTAAAAATTCTAATCTAGATATATTCAGAAATAGCTTCAGTCAGTATAAACAAATTTATTTAAGTAACTTAAAAAGAAAATTATAATGTATGGTTAGTGTTTACTCTTTTTCTTTTGTTAAGTTATTGGCTGTAGAATATAATAAATCCGTCGTAAACACCTATAATCCATGATATGTACTATTCTAGTGTAAATCTTGTTGGTGTTTCAAAATAAATAAATAATAATAATAACGATAATTATGGAAGAAAAAAATGGTTTTCATTAAAATTGAAATTTAAATAATTAATGCATTATAGCCGAATTTCGTACACTAGATGAGTACTCGTCTATATAGGTAATATAAGTAGTCAAAGATAAAAAACAATTCAGTACAAGTATCAGTTTATAGGTGGTAGAGCCACGCAGAAACTATTACGGGTTTCAGCATGAATGGGTCGGCGGGGTGCTAGGGTGTCTGTACCCGACTGGATCGCGACCACCGTACACCAGGTGGAACACCCGCCATAGTGGCACGTTTGGGCGTGTCGCGTTCCGGGATCAGCCGGTGTATATCCAGCAACCGGGGGGGAGGGGGCTGTCCCTAACTGGGTCGCTTTCAGGCCGGCATCACAGCGGCGACCGGCGATGGATAGTATGTCTTTCGGTGGTCGCCATTGTTTTTGGATTGTACTGTGCTTACCATCAGGCACAGTACAGCCACTTTGCCGAGCTACAATAAAAAAAAAAGGTAGTACCACCCTCTCACAGAAAATCGACGTGAAGTAACAGTGCTTGCATTGTTGCGTTTCGTTCGGTCAGTGAGAGCGCCGGAAGCCCACTTTAACTCCCCTTCCCCTCACCCCCAAACAAAGGCTGGCAACGCACTTGCGACCCCTTGGTTTTACTAGTGTCTATGGACGATGGTGATCACTTAACATCAGGTGATCCACATGTTCATTTGCCTCTTATTACATAAAAAGACAATCTTTTTCTCTAACGTCTGTCAATGGATTTTCTTTACTTTTTTGGATTTTTTGTTTAACGGCTATTAACGAAGCTAGTGTTATGAATAGAAGATTTGTTTAATACTTTACAGGTTTTGGTGTTTGACCACAAAATGTCAACTGATGTTAAATGATGATACATCGTGACAATTTTATTACAGTCCAATGTAAATTACAATCCAAGGCGGTAAACACGCTAAACCTAAAAGACTGTCCTTCCATTGCCGTTACAGGAACATTTTCCATAGGTGCCTGGCGGCAGATATACAACTTGAAAGAGGTAGCTAGCCAGAAAGACTTAGAAAAAGCTCTAATAACCTGCTATGGATTCATCACGATCTTTTCCTCCACCGAAAGCTCCGACTCAGTTGTAAGGTTTCAAACCTACGTCGAATGACACATTAACCCCTGAACGATCACTTTTTTTTAATGCTAAACGGCAGCAAACAAGCAAACGGCCCATTTGATGGTAAATGGTTACCATCACCTATGGATACCTGCAAGACCAAGGGTATCGCCGTTGCCGGCCTTGAAGAAAGTGTTTTAATCCCTTCTTAAAGTACCCAGAGACGAGACGTACTTCTTAGGATACTATGGATTCACCGTGCGGATGCCGGGTCCATCGCGTGGCATCGAGTGAAACTCCGAGTAGTTCCCGAGACTTGTGACACAGGTGTAGGTTTTAGGGGCCCTTTCCAATGTACATTAACACTCACCTTAACTACTTATGTTTCTCTCCCTGCCTATCCAAATCTGGTATGAACCTGCAAATGCGGCTTTAGAGGCTCGTCCTAGTATAGAACTCGCTGCAGTTCTGGAAAGACCGAGGTCTTTTTAGCAGGCTATAGAGAGATTTTGCTAGTATACCTCTCGATCCCACTTCTACCGCATATACATAGATTAACTATATAACCGTTTTTAGTCAACTCGTCTACAAAGTCGTAATACCTGTCCAGCTTTATCTCGTGGTCTTTAGGAATATTAGTTTCCCACGGAACGTTAAGCTCGATAAGTACCACGCGCTTTGTATGTTTAAAAAAAAGAAATATGTCCAGTCTGGATGACGAAACGCGCACATCTTCTGGGATTATATAGTTATTTTCATACGTGCCCATTAAAATGGTCCAATCGGGAGCTGCACGCAGGATTTGCTGCACCCCCATAACTCTAGGGGAATACCGTAACGGGTAAATCATTCCACGACGTCAATGTACGCAAAATAAAGGTTCCGAAGAACCTTAAGTTGTTGCTATTTTATTAGGTTCTGATAATCGAGAAGTATTTAGTTTTTTCATACCATTGACGCTTCGAAACTTGATTTATAAATCTGTATTCGTCATATTTTACGCTCTTTACGTCTACGAGCTATAATATTTGAACATTCTTTAGCAAAAAACTTGAACAATATTGAAGCTTAAAAATATATATATTAAGGTCCAATTTCCTCCACTGGATAGCTACTAGTTTATACTAATCGGTGTTAAAAAGGTCAAGAAATTATTTCTTGAAACATGCTGTTCTCTAGAACTTCTGTTGGAAACAAATATAAACAAGACAAAAATAGATTTGAAAACAACGTGTGGCTACTATGTATAAAAAACTTCCATTTAGAATCAATGATCACATATTTTAAAGAAATTATCGTTAATCTGCGGAAACAGCATTTCTACTGCGACGCGAGGTCAAGGTCATGTTAAAGGCGTAACACGATTTAGAAATTTCAAATAAAATCTGAGTATAATAAATTATATATTCAATCTCTTTTATATATCTCTTTGGCGTTTTTACTAAATAAAAGTATTTATTTATATTTATTTACGAGATTTGCTTGTACAATAAAATTTACATTTCACGTTTATTTTTATACCAGGTGACTGTTTAGACAGTAGCAATATTTACGGAAGACACTCTACACTCGACTCTCGTTCTAAATCAATCAAAACAATAGGTGCTTAAATATCTAGAAAAATACAAAAATTATACACAATCCTCTGCGCGTCTATGTTAAAGCACGGTGTCAATGACCGTCGGGTAATTTCACTTTCATTTGAAAGAGAACGTGGGAACGTCAGGAACAAAACAAAAGGGTTTATTGACCGTTTTATTATCGAAAGTTATTAACTTCGGCTTATCTATTGTAGCTTTTGGCGCTGGTCATTGCACTTAGGTTTATTATTTTATTTACACGTTTGTAGCTATATTTTTGAAAGTCTTAGAACAAACTTTAACTTAGGTTTTCTTGGTTGTTTATTAGTATTTGTTTTAATATTATTATTTTATACGTAAAATGTGACCATGATTGTGATGTCAGAATTATTCTGTACGTATGTATGTTACTGAACTTTTCCTAAACTCCTGGACCGAATTTTATTTTTTTGTATGTATTTGAGTAGATCCCTGGATTATTTTGATTCATAATTGGAACCAGTAAGTGACGCTGCGTTCCGATTAAAGGTTTTATTATTATTTTCAAGGCAGGATAACGTCTGCCGGGTCAGCTACTTTATTTATGTATGCTAGTCAATAAATAAGGTGATTTTTTAAAAAAAGTTGTTAATTCCATTCTAAACAACAACTGGGAACACGTTTGATGTCTTCCCGCCATTTTACAATATGATGCGTACGAATTTCTTCTACTGAAAATGTCTTCATAGTTCCATTGGAAATTTATCTGGATTCGTTATGGGTTGTTTTTTGTTGTAATTTTTAATTACTCCTATTTTATTTTATCATCTTTGCTTAGACTTACAGGAAAGTATAGTGATATGTTAGATAATACTTTGAAAATTCCTCTAACTGCAATTGTTTCGTTCAAATTAATTCAGCCGTCTTTGAGATTACACATATCGAATCATAAACGCTACCTACTATTTTATCTCTTTATTAGCCTGCATTCGTTTTTTTTTTCGCCCTTACGCCCTTTGCCTGACGGATCTTTGCAACTATGCCGGACTTTTTGTGTGAGCACTTAAAGTACTCAGCCGTATGACAACAATCTCAAGGGCGCCAAAGTCTTTCGCTCGCGCTAAAGTAGATTCGATCTATATCTCGTCAATGATACTTTTTTCTGAGTAGATACCCTATTTTCTTTTCTGTTTACCTGGTAATGTGTATGCAACACTTCATGATAATCGGTTGAATAGTTAAGGTGTGAATGCGTAAAAAGCAAACTCGCATTCGCATTTATAATATTGTTATAGATTTCCTTACATACGTTTAAGGAGCACATTTGATATAAATTTGAATTTCCCTATCATATGTTAAAATTAAATAATAATAATATATTAGTAAGTACATTGTAGGGGCAATCTTCCCGAGTTAAGATACGGATATATTCACCACGTCAGGACATGACGTATTTCAAATGCCGACAAAGCGACAGTTGCATAATTTCCTCATATACAATGAGACTATGAAATTTACCTGGTTCTCCAATGATGTTTTCCTTCACCGTCAACCAACAGTGTTCTAAAGTTTAATTAGTACATTGAAAATACTGGCTGATGTTACTCTCGTCCACAGGAAGTATACCTCTCATTCCCCTGCTCATGCTCCCCGGGTGCTGCAAAAGAGTAACAAATTTTTGACCACTGCATTGTTCCACATAAACTGAACCTCGCAGTGGCAAATAGAGTAATCAATCATACAGCTATTACTGGTTTCAGCATGAATGGGTCGCCTCGCCCGGTGTAGTACCACCCTCTCACAGAACCACCGACGTGAAGTAACAGTGCTAGCATTGTTGCGTTTCGTTCGGTCCGTGAGAGCGCCGGAGGCCCACCTCCTTTCCTCCTTTCCCTTCCCCTTTCTCCTTTCACTACCCTTCCCCCATACACAGGCTGGCAACGCACTTGCGACTCCTCTGGTGTTGTAAGTGACTATGGACGGTGGTGGGTCACCTGATCGTTTGCCTCCTATGATATAAAAGAAAAAAAAAATACGACGATAATAAAAGATGGATACTCTATTTAGCCATACGATAAAACACAATTAGTATTACGTAAAATGCGCTTGAATACATCGATATTCCGTTGCTCAAACTAGATCTGTCGATCACTACGGCCATAAAATAATTAATAAATGTATTTAAAATAAACTTTTACGTAATTCTAAGAATATATTTATGAAATACGGTCGTTAAAATTTCCAACAAACTTTTGCTCAATCCCGGTTGTCTGTCGGTTCTTTTAGAAACAACATTACATCGGATCATTGGGGGCTTACTGACGATCTGTCATCGATATGAAACTCCTGACCTCGGATAGCGCGATTGTTTCTCTCCGTGATTGATGTACGGGCCCACCGAACACCTGTCATGTAAACGTGTGCCACAAGTCATGAGATTATAGCGTCGTTTTGTTTCCTTACTCACATTTTCTATGATATTCTATCATAGAAATCTTCTATCTGGAGATGACTGTAACGTATTTTTTTTATTTATGAAAGAGGCAAATAATATATCGGATTTCATACAATACTCTTGAGGACAAATCAATGGAAATTATGTAGTAAAAAATATGATGTTATCAATTAAAAAAGTACAGTTAGATTTTTAACAGCATCTTCTTTTTTTATCTTTATTGCCCACCATTATACATATATACTATTTCTAATTCTGAGCGTTAATGTAAAGGGCAGCTGCATTGCTAATAGCACATTCTTTCAGGTAATCTTTGAATGGATATGTACCATGGAGTAGAATCAGGAGTATTTAGGGTATACAAGTAAAACAAAACTAATAAATACCACAAAAATTATATAATTAGTATTTTATTTTGCTATAAATAATTGTCTTCAAAGCGAT